>VZTL01037211.1:25394-54943 GCA_013400535.1 Scopus umbretta
CCTAAAAAACACAAAAACTTTACAGGCTATAAAAAAAAAAAAAACAAAAAAAACAAACCACCAAAAAACAAAACACCCAAAAAAACCCCCCAAACCAAAAACCCATACAAAGAAAGGCACCAAATATACTGATATCCCAGCAGAGCAATGTGGTGACTAGCTGCATAAAATGGCAAGTTTGTATTGATCGGAAACTGTCCAAATTAAGAGGGAATTTTCTGGTTTGTTGTTTGAGTTTTGAGTTTGGGTGTTGGTTTGTTGTGGTTTGGTGGTTTTTTTTTTTTTTTTTTTTTTTCCCCTTTTGAAATTCAGCTACAAATGTGAAGTGGAAGTGCCTGTGAAATGTGCCTCGTTGCCAGCATCAGACACCCGACATTTCATGTCTCTCCAGCGAAACACGAGCCCAGGAAGTGCGAACTTCCCCGAACTGTCCTGCCAACAGGCCTTCCTGACCTAAAGCGGGGATCACCTTTATGGTGACAGGATAATTTGATCTCTGTGCCATCTAATCCGTATTTTCTTTATGGAGGCTGCCAGCAAGGGTGCCAATTAGTGCCAATTGTGATGGTGGCTTTTGTGATGCAGACACCTGCCCACTAGGAATTGGACTGGTACCACCAACACACATATGCCACTAAACAGCTGTCAGATGGTAATGACTTTTTGGAGTAGAAGAAAAGGGCAGAATTTCATTCTGAGGCAATTTTCTGAGAAAATTTTACAATTTTTCCCTTCTGTCTTTTTTCCCTTCTTTTTTTGGTATCTGAATTCCAGGCTTCTAATGATGAAGCAAAATGTGAATTTTTAACTGTATCTCGTAGCACCAACTTCATACGGAGAACCATGTGGCCCAGATGAGCAAACGTAGCGTGAGAAATGATGTTAATGGTATTCTTCTTATTCGTAATCATATTTTAAGCTTGTTTTCTGAAGTTCATTCCTTAGTTAGGTTACTTATCCCAGCAACAGACAAATGAAACGCTGTGTTTTCTTTTACCGCTCTTCTGAGATGTGGCTTCTGTTTTCCTGGCTGAATTAAAAGAATGAATTAAATGTAAGCATCAAACAGTTTTAGCAACTCCTTTTTTTTTTTTTTTTTTGATGACAGAGTGAAGTTCTTTGCAGCACCTTTGCAGCTTACGCCGTCACAGGCACAGTAGTTCAGGATCTCTCTTTTGCTTTTATCAAACTCTTCCAAATTCTGGTCAAATCGACCGTCCCTTCTTTGGCGCCTAAATGAGGGAAGTTTACAAGCCTGATTTAGCCGTAGGTAATTATATGTGCATGCGTAAGCTTGTATTAATATATAGACATTCATCTATATAGGCACATGCGCCCTTAACTGTAACTTTTTGGGTAATTCTGGTGCTGTGGTCATGCATAGAGCTAGGAGCACTTTAGTGGGCTTCTATAATGGCAGACAGTAATTTCTGCTGTGCGGTGTCGAGGTTGCGTGAACCTCATAGCTCATGTAACGGGTCCATCGGTGAGGTGCTGAGCACCAGTCGGTGTTAGGGATGTGGGTGGGAAGCGCAGGTAGCGTCTCACAGGAGATATTTGGCACTGTGTAAGAAGAGACCTTCAGATCTGTAAGAGGATTCCTGTATCCATTCCAGGCCTTGCGGATCGCTGCCGAAAGCTCCCTATGCCTGGTAGTCCAGCCAAAGGCCAGACGCCGGCAATTAGTGTGATCTTTCAGCGCTCAGCCAACACATACTGCTGGTTCAGCCTTTGCTCTGGCAGGTGTTGCACCTTGATTAGCACAATTGCTGATTGGCATCAACCCCTAAATATGGCTCCTCCTAGATGTACAAGGAAACAAGCCTAAATAAAAGCAGCCAAGGTTGGTATGCCATGATAGAAAATGGTCTAACGCTCTAAGGAAAATGATGGCGTTGCGATTGCTATTGACCTTTAGTAAACACAGTCACATTTAGAGAAGGACACCATTGCTCTCTCTCTCTATAAAAAATATGTATATAAAAAAGTTTGTATGGAGGTTTTCAAGTGAAATAAAACTAGAACAAGTGTATCAGGGTCATTACTTTTTATTAGCATTTGTTGCTGATTTGTTTGGGCCATCGTTCCTTGTCACCGTTTCCAAAGAATGTAAAGCTCTGTTACAGCTTGGACCAGCTCTCTTATTGCCTTCCTATCTGTTTCCCTTCCACTCATTCATTCCTCAAACACTACCCATTTTAATGCAGTTGTAACTGGCTGTGGCCTCTGCCACAGAAAAGAGAGAGTTCGCAGACCAACTTGCAGCCGTTTCTGGGCTTGGTCGTGGACTGCTCTCCCCATCTGTCAGGAAAGCTGTGACCCACAAGGAACGTTTCTGTACATTATATACCAGACCGTATTCTGAAATTTCACAGAGTTGAAAGGAATGGCAACTGGGGCAGCCAGCACTCACAGGTTTGGGAGAGGTAACAGCAAACCTACAGAGGCTCAATCAGCTGTTTGATTTTGTTGACAGCTTTTGACCATCCTTTTTTCTCCACCGGTATAGCTTGGTAAGGGCTTTCAAAACATTTTTTCTACATTTGGGGACTGCTCTAAGGCTTCTCAGTTAGAGAGGACAACAACTGGGCTCAGATTTTTGAAACCTCATCCCTGGTTCTAGCACTTGAGCTACAAGTTATCTTTGCAAAAGCTGCAAATCCCAGCGGTTCCTTTCATGACACTAATGGCCAGATTTTAGAAGGGCTCATCAGGTTTTTTTCATTAGTTTTCTTTAATGCACAGGGCACGTTATTCTTGAGTATGAAAATGCTCTGTGCTAGATTGCACTACCGTTTTTTCAGTGGGTGAGTTGTTAGGTGCCGGGGTGAGCAGTGGGTACAAAGCCCAGGCCATTATTCTACACGCTGTCCTCAAATGCAAGTCAAGGAATTCATTGAACTCAGCAGACCTCATTACTGGGACTGAAGTGAGAACCTGTGCCACTCCTAACAGGTATTCTTTGTTAGTGTTTTAAATGATGCAAACATGGTTTAAACAGTCCTGTGGCCTATCTCTCGCACATCCTAACATATATACCACCTAATGAACATGTAACATGGTTTTTAACGTGTGCGGATCTTCAAAACATATGTAATATTAAAGGAAAATGTGGTAATTCTTTAAACACCCTATCATTGTGAATTCATATCATATTCATTGTAATAGCATTGATCAAAATGAATTCATTTGGTATTCATGTAGATGTCACATGTACTTCCATAGGTGTTTCATTGTAAATTAGCATTTCTCAGAGGACACTTAAAATAAAGTGTTACTGAAAGTTCTCATTACACATATTGCTGAGATTAGTACATTAAGGATCATGTACTTACATAGTACTAATGCGTTTCTGCCACTTAAAATGGTGCATTACCCATTTCTGATATCTAGCAAATATCTAAAGCAATTTTGAGAATTACTGATATCCTGAAGGAAGTGGTACTTTTGTGATTAAATTGGGTTTGTGTATTTCACTTTGATTTATGAAAAAACCCATGCCAGATATACTTAAATGATTTTTTGATTTAAATGACTTTGGCATCTAGTGAAACAAACAAAAAAAAAGAGCCACGTCTAATTAGAAAACCAAAAACAAATGTTATAAATGCTTTTGGGTCTTCAGACTTGCCTTACAAAGCCAAATTAGCTGACTCTTTAGTATACTGTGACACAAGCTTTCTGATGTATTTGCTTTCAGATTATTACTTCCTCAGAGAAAGACAAAAAGTTTTGTGGTCTCAGGCAGATGCATTTCTGATGTCTTGAATTGTCCATTACAGCTTGTTTGGTCTGAAGTTATTTTTGAAAAGTTGAAGCTTAAAGACGACTACAAAGTGTTTTATAAATAGCTGACAAAAGGTGCCTTACAGTAACTGTAAAAGAGACAGCATAGTTTGAGTCCTGAAATACTCTAAACCTGTTTGACAACGTTATGGAGGTCTTCTGAAAAGGATTGATGTAATTATTTTGAGGGTTTTTTGGTACCGCTAATAAAAAACACTCTGAAGCTGATCCTCGCAGAGACATTTGGAAAGATATGGGGAAATGGCAACATTTTGGTGCCTGTCTTGGAAGGGAAGAATCAGATTTGGCCCTGAGGTGTTACAAAACCTATCCCGCTCAATACAGTCTCTTAGCAAGCGTTTGCTTGCTTTTCTGGCTTAATCCACGCGTGTCGTGGTGCGCAGCGCGGGCTTGCAGCAGGCACTGGTGGGCTGTGGGGGAGGTACCATTCCTGGGACTGAAGGCACAAAGAGAAGACGGCGTATGGCTAACACACCAGTCTGGGCTGTGGGAGGTTTGGGTCCAGTCCTGGCGCTGTGACAGCCTGTCCCCTGTGCAAAGAAGTGGAGTGGGGAGAGCAAGTTTCTTCCTTCCTGTCGCAGGTGACCGGGTGTTTGGGGGATGAGCTTCCTGGGAAGGGAGGAGGCGGCGAGGAGAGGGAGGCCGAGCATGCAGAGGAAGAGATCTCGTGCTTCTTGAGGTCGTTCTGGTATCTCGTGCAGCCTTACAGATGTCTTGACCTTCCTCAAAGGCGACTCTCCCCACCGCCGCAGCTGATGTCCAGCTTTTCGAGTGAGTTGAGCTGCATCTCCAGGAGCAAAGGCTGTCAAATCTGGGAGAGGACACAACCACACCTGAGTATCAGCTGTACGGCAGTGCTCACTTTTGTCTCTTGCCTTGCCTATTTTTCCAGAAGTTTTCAGCTCTGAAAGCAGTTGCCTAGTTCATAGTCTTTGCTGGATTGGTTTGAGAGTGTGCAGTATGGCAAACCGCAGCATG
This sequence comes from Scopus umbretta, assembly GCA_013400535.1. NCBI lineage: Eukaryota > Metazoa > Chordata > Aves > Pelecaniformes > Scopidae > Scopus > Scopus umbretta. The sequence continues at coordinate 30,180 of VZTL01037211.1, forward strand.
CAGTATGTAATCCAGAAATCCGTTTCAGGTTAGAGCCATAATTAGCTGGTGTAAGAGAATTAATAGCTACTAAAATCCCATGAAAAATATGATAGTGCTATAAAGTGTGTTTTCATAATCCCGCTCCTCCCCTTTTCTGCCTCCTCCTCCTCCTCCTCTTCAGCGTAACAAGGACCCTAATATGCTTCATGTATAAGTGCCTATTTTTATTAAAGACAAGTGCAATCTTTTGTAGTCCAAATGTCCCTATCATAAATGCTAACTGAGGAAAATATTAGGACTCATTTATTTATGAACCCGTTAATAATGAGGTGCAGTTATGAAAAAGGCTTTCTCAGCACAAAGCCTACTGAACAAACCATGCACACTGGGGAAAAAGAGCTAGTTAGCCTTCCTGACTTAGATAAAGCTATGGAGAAATGACAAGTGCCAGTAATTAGCAAAGCCTCTTCAACAAGATAACCCTATACATCTTTGTCTATTTCAATCACCAAAGACTCCGATTCAGTGTAAAATTAAAGCTGGGATGCCATCAATTTCTGTTAACCTCTTTATATTGTTCTGTGTTCATGCATATGTGATAGATAGTTTTTGTCATTTTATTAAATGGTGACATCTCAGTGTGCATGTGACTAAAACTGTTTTCTCCTTAGCAAAGTATTTTTAATCATCTCTCCATTGCCTTTATTAACTCAGTTCTTCTGAGTCCTAATTGCTTTATTCTGCAGTATCGGCAGCTGTTCTAGGGGGTGCAAACATTTGTGCCCACTCCTTTTACGAGCAGCATATCTGTGATTAAGAAGTTTGTGCCCTTTCTGGTATTCACGTGAGCAGGTACGGTAGCTCTGCGTACATCTGCTGACCGCTTGCAGAACGTCCTCCTGCATTTTTACTGCAACAGGGCAAAATTTGTTGGTTACAGGGATCGGCGATCACGCGCAGACATCTGGTTTCCGTGAGCGTGGCCTGTCCTCTCCACACACGTCCCAGTGGATGGTCCTCATTCTTTTTTGGTGGTGTAGCTGTCGTTCACCTGCTTGGGGCATGAGCGAAAGCCTGTTGAACTCAACCAAAAGTCTCCCATCAACTTCATGCTCCTTTGTCCATGAATGCGGTCTGCATCCAGACTGCTTTCTCCCACCCTAAATGGCAAGCCCTGACTTTTTTCTCCCACAGGCTTCCAATATCTATGATCTCATACTCCCTAAACTTCCCTGTGACTTTCAGATAAGTCATAAAACACGGTCACCTGAAGCTTTGCAGGGTTAAAAAAAAAGTTGTAAATCAACCCCATTTCCTTGACATCCGGGCAGGTTTGCTGGGAGCGCTCGCAGAGTTAGCACTGAGCGACTGAGAAGTTGCACGTGGCATTGGGTGTCATAACAAAAGTTCCTTCTGGCTCCGTTCTCTTGCTCCGTTAATGTCTTTTTACTTGTTTTAAGTACTCCAGGCCCTAACTTCTGAGGTTATTAATCTTCATCTGTGCTCTTTTTAAACTTTACTACTAGCACTTTTTTGCCTCAGATATGCTTTTATTCATTCTTTTCAGCAGCAATAACCTCTCATATTGGCCAAATTAGGAAATAATTGCAAATAATAGAGAATTCTTTTCCAACACTACAATAAAGGATTATATATGTGCTGTGTGTGAGGGATGGCACAGGGTGTAAATACCAAAATACGGGCAAATAGGCAGAGAAATGAAGTATGCTGTTTGGCGCTCGGTCTGCGTTTCTTCCTGGCTCGGAGGTCGTTGTGTTCAGAGACGCGTTTGTCAGCCCATTGCAGAGGTGCGTCACGCACGGTGGTTTGCAGAGGAGGAAGGGAAAAGTAAGAGCCGACGTTGCAGGTTAGCTTGTGCCCGTCCCTCCAGGACTGCAGGTCGTTTAGGAAAGCCTGTGCGGAGTCTTTTGGTCCTCTATGGTAGAAACAAATGGAACAAAGCAAATTGCATTTCACTTGCATTTTTTAAACAGAAACATGGGCTCTATCTTGCTTTCGTTTAAGCGGCCACGGCAGCCATGGCTTGTTTCTGTTTGGTGTGTAGGGAGAAACTTTGCCAACTCCTGGAATTCCGCCCCACGTTTCCTGTGCATTGTTTCAGTTTTGGATCTTTATCTGTTGCTTTGAAGCTCCCGGTTGTCCAGTCGAAGAGCTGAAACCAAGAGTTTCTGTCTGACCTGGATTACAAGTCACGCATTACAAGTGGCCGATAACCCGATCCAGCTATTTGCAAGCCAGCAAAACTGTCTAATTTGGTGTGCTGTTAATAATTACTTTTCAATCACGAGTACTTCTGTAGGACTTCAGGATATGCTTGTGCAATATGAAAAACACCCTACTCTCAGGTGTCTAGCTGCTCTCACACATAGGCATTTTCAGGATCAAAGCTCCTATGAATGTTACTCACAACAAATAATTCTATCAGCTCTTGGGAAGAAAATACGGAGAACATTCATGTAATGCTGCCATCTCAGTTGGGGAGCAAGGAAATACGTTGACTGTAGGAGAGAGCAAAGCTCTCTCAGTGCTCTCATCACATTAACACTTACTTTCCTTCCTTCCAGTCAAAGTTCTCTGAGCTGCTGCTTTCCATTGTTTTTTTTATTATTCATTTGAATCAGAAAATAACGTTTTTCCTCTCTAATTCAGGAAAAATTGTCATTGCCCACCTCCTGCTGAGGGAAAAAAGTGCCAGAGCCCATCTCCTATGAGCTCCTTCTCACTTCAAATGCAGGCTGCAATGGCTCCTTTGGAAATGTAACAGGCTATTATAGAAATATGTATTTACACAGTATTTTAAGATGCACATTATCCACCTGATAGACCATAACAGCTCACCATTACAGCCTATTGAATAAAACCTCTTCCCACCATTTTTTTCAGAGTAGATACTTTTTACGTGATAATCGTGAAGCTATTGCGTAAAAGTGCAAGTTCGTCGTGTAGGACTGCAGGCGGACCCCATTTATCTTTAAACCGCTGCGATGGGAACTTCTTGCTCTGACCTTGTCCTGTAGAACAAATTCTTCTGACCAGAGAGATGCAAACAAACAAACAAAAAAAATAATGAGAAAAAAGCTTCACGAACGTGAAGGGAACAGTTGCAACTTTTGTTTAACGGACTGCATTAGGTTTTAAGAGATCACGCTGCTGCTGAGCACGGATGAATGAGTAACATGGTTCAGGTGGAAATCCCCAGCCATACCGTTCATGTGCTGCTGTGCCACGTCCTGCCATACATGTCTACAAGCTTTTAAGCTAGTGGCAGTCTGAGCAAAGTGCTCTCTGTCTGCCACTGCCTTTTGGGACTCATGTTGACCTCCTGAATCCCCAAGGACCTGGGAGCATCCCAGCTATTTAAGACATTCTCCTATACTGACTTTGCCTCCCAGTCCTAGGCCCTTTCCTCTCCCTTGCAGAGTCATTTTCCTTCTTCCTTGGCTGCTCCCAGTATTAAAAGAGACCCCTCTATTCTGAAAACATTGCTGCTTCGCTTTCCTGCCCAAACTTCCCGTGCTTGTTTAACTCAGTCCAGCTAATCCATACTTCAAGAGTTTCTCTCTTCCAGGAATTCACATTAGAAACTACACTGCCCTAGGTGCCATCTCTCTCTTTGTCCGAGGATGCTCGTTTTGAATAGATAATAATCAAAATTTAACAAGCCTCCTTTATTAGCCTGGAGCTAGGCATAAGGACTCTGTCATCTCCTGTGAGTTTTAACTTAAGAAGAAACAAAAGACAACAAAGAAGGCCACAAGACCCCAACATCAAAATGAAGCTTGCAGCCGAAGACACGGTGTCCCTAGTATCAAACAGACTGAATAAGCTGCAAATAGACAAGATTCCCAACTTGTTATAAGATGAAATAGAGCCTAGCCCCTGTTGTGAAACAATTTTACATTGCAGATGTTCATGAATGCATGGAAAATGTGGTGACTTCAAGTCTCTTTTCGTTCCCTATCTTCAGGATGTCAAAACTCATTTTTCTGAAGAAACTCTCTAATAGTTACAGTTGACTCCTGAGAAGAGACTTGCATGTCTGGAACAAAAAAAGACTTCCAGCCAGCTAAATAGCGTTGTCTTGTTCCCTCCCACCATTCAAATTTAGCATACACAACAGAAATACCAAACAGGCATGGGTTTTACATATCATGCCAATTCTGATCCGAAACAGTTTATTAATATAAATCACCTCCAAAAAAGGGAAAGATTTTAAAGGGAAGTGAACAACTGCCAAAAAAGCTTACACACAGAGCCAGTGTCTAACACTAAACCTAGTGGAAATTATGTATTTCCACTCTTCATGAAGCAAAGCAGTGGGGAGCCAGTGCTTTGAACCATACATGGGGCACTTGCTGTGAGTCCCCACTAGAAAGCATATGGTTTCAGAGGAAACAGAAACACCATCCAAAAAAAGCGCTGGTCTATAACCAGCAGATCTGTAAATAGCCGAAACCCCTCCCGCACTTCCCCAGCAAGAGGGGACCAAAGGGCCCCGTCTAGTCTTTGCCGTGCCTGTCCCCCACCGGGGTGTCAGCACGAGCTCCGACCCCGCCGAGATGAATCCTCTGCACCTCTCAAAAGAGAGCGGGATGGTTCGGAGGGGCAAATGTCACCCTGTGGATGCAGGGATGCCTGTTGGCCATGCCTTTGTGTGGCAGACTGCCACATCGGTAGGGTTTCCACGGTGTGTTCCACTCCGCTCTGCTCCAGCCCACCCTTCTCCGGGCACTTCTAGGAGGTCTTTCCTGGTGTCCAACCCACGGGTTGGAGCTGACCTTACATCTGTGGTTTCATCCCGAGCGTCTCTTCCTTTACTCTTTGCTCTTGACTCATTTGTGAAGGAGGACCGAGCAGTCAGAAGTTGTGGTGTTCTGGTTTTCTAGGTGTGTTTGGGAAAACCGTTCTCGCTTTTGAAATAGTGTTTTTGGTTTAATTTTCATTATTTTTAGATGTTAAATTTTAGATCAGTACAGTATGTCTTAAACTACTGTATTAGAATGCTGCTTGACTCACTTCCAAATTGAAGACCTTTTAAAAAAATTGAAGCAGTCCAATAATTTTAAATCACTCTGCACTGTGCATTGCAATTTAAAATTATTGGAGTGCTTCAAATTTTTATAAGCCCTTGAATTTGGAAGTGATCAAGGTTCTGGGCATACTCAGTGTAGAGCAATTTAAAATTATAAGAGCTGTCAAATTTTTATATAAGCACTTCAGTTAGAAAAGGGATTTGGGTTCTGGGCATGTGCAAAGGGGAGCAATTTAAATTATTAAAGTGCTTCAATTTTTTTTCTAAGCACCTGATTTTGGAAGGGTTTTGGTTTGTGCAGCCTAAAATGACAACTTCCTTTGAGAGTGTCTTCTTAAAAAGAATTTCAATCTTGCAAACTAAAGTATTCTTTAAAATGTGAATTCGCTGATACTTTAAAAACTGATTTGCACAGAGCTTGGTGCCCAGGACATCTCTTTTTTTCCCCCCACTCATTTTATCATTTCACTCTTTAAGGGGCAAATTGATGGTATAGAAATAGCTGCCTCTTTGGATTTTAAATTTTTTCCAACTGTTGCACTCATGGTGTAAAAAAAAGAGTGGAAAAATGAAAAATTTGATGAGAAGAAATGAAACTTTTTTCCATGGACTATCCTGCCTGGCCAACAGAACTTATAGGAGATGCAAAATTGAAGCAATTTGTTATTAAATCTCATTATAATGTCTCTCAACACTCTAAATGAAAGCCATGTGATAGCTGACTGAATCCGAAGGAAGTTGGACCGCAGCTTCGCTTGCACACTTGTGCTCTGTACTGAAGTGGTTCCTGCCAGGAGCTGTGCCAGGTTTGCCATCTTTGCCCGAATCCGGCTCCTCCTCTTTGCTCTCCGGTGCTGGGCAGGACAGCAGGAGGAGCAGCAAGGGGAGGGGGGAGGATGACTCCTCTCTTTCCGCAGCTGTGGGTGCGCGTACCGGGTGAGAATTAAGGCTCGGTGGGCACATGCAATTTTGTATTCTGCAGGGAGGATCCGATTCACGCACCAAATCCCGCTTTCTGTTGCGGCGGGACGAATGCAGAGTGAACCTCACGTAGCTGAGCTGGAGATCGTTGTGTCTGGGCAGAGCATTTGGCTCACAGGCAAGACGTGACTAAGGGATGCCCTAACTGAGCTGCCAAAGGAAAGAGATAGGGGAGGTGAGCGTGCCGGCCTCTCAGCTCACGCTTCTCTCTCCTTCTCTCGCCTTAAACCCAGGGATTCACCCTATAGGGCGGGTATCAGGGTAATTAGTTAATGTACAGAGGGCACCGTGTACCTTAAGCCTCCCATATCAGGAGTATGAGTGGAGTGGAATAGTGCATTTCAGCAAGCACCAATTTAATATTTTCTTCCCCTTGAATGCTCCTTTCACTCGCTACTGTGGAGGTGATAGGTGACCATTTGTAGTTGTTTTTTTCCTTGGAAAATGAAGTTTTTGAATAAAAGCCAGTGATGGAATTAAATAGGGGCAAAGATATGGCAGAGGTGAAATTCAAAAGACAATACGTAATAATTGGTTTTAAAGCAGGAGCCAGATTAATCATACAGTCAGGGACAAAGGGAAAAATTCCTGATAACCTGTTGAGTTTTCCCTTGGAGTTTTTTTTTCAGAAAGGTAAAAGTACAAAAATGATTTTTTTTTACTGTCCCTGCTATTAACGACATCATCCTTTTGGGACATGACGACCAGGGACAGTTCTGTGCCAGAAGGACAAGAAATGGGAGACCGAACGTATTTTTGCTCAGTATAAATTGGTTTGGGCTGTGCTTTCACTGAATCCTTCTGGAAGTTTGTGGCAGTCGCTGGATAAGCTCTGCTCGGCACCCCTCGGCGCGCAGAGGAGACGGGAGCAGCGGAGACGGGGTCTGCCGGGGGCTCGGTGCGAGTGTGGCCCGGAGCCGTTGGATGCGGTTGTGTCAGCAGCGAGAAAAGGTTTTCTGGGTACAGTTTGATAGATGTGAGCTCTCTGTCTACCTTTTCTCTTTCCGTCCAGCGTATGGGTGTGGGCACGAATTTGATTAAAAAGCTGCACCGGCAGAAGAGCCCCGGGGGACCGTCCAGGCTGTCCTGGAGGTAGCCGCTGGCAGGTCCGTGTGGGGATGAGCGCGTGTGTCGGACGAACGCGCGTGGCTGCAGGTGCGTGCAAAGGCAGAGAGGTCTCAAGCTGGATGTTAAACACAGAGAAAGACCCTGGCCTTGTCTATCTGAATCCCGATTCTGGCACAAAATAAAGAGCAAATTGGCTCCGAGCCGCCGCCTTGCACAGGCACACGGACGAGCGCTGAGGCTGCCTTAAAGTTCCCGTCTCACCGATTCACTTCAGACGCTGCGTGCTCGAACCCCGCTTTTGGGCTGTATTCATGCTAATGTTGACAGTTTTTTCCTCCTTTGTTACATTGTGCAAACCAAATAGAAAGTGAGGTGAGCTTGTCTGAGCAGATGAAAGATGGCAAGAAATTGGCGCTTGGGGACCAGTGTCTTGGTGACATCGACTCTGCAGTCCTTTTTTTCTCTCTCTCCCTGGCTTCCCCTCTCCCTCTCATTCTCTCTGAAATGGTCTGTGCCTCCAGTAATTTACATAATACTCTTCTGACACCTTTACTTTAGTCATCAATCACGGTACCTTCTCTCAGTCTATCTTTTGTCTGAGCATGTCTCTTCTTTATCAGGCCATGCACAAAAGATTAATTTCACAGTTTTTCTCCCTTCTTTCTTTCCTTGCAAGATACAAAGCTCATGAAATGACAGAAGCAAGATAATGAAAACAACAATGCAAGCAATTTTTTTTTTTGTTCTTGCTGGTTGGATCTCAAGATACTTTTTTTAACCTCATTGTGTGCCATCTGTCTTAGAAAAGGTCTGCTCTGTATTTTTTAATACAATTCTGATGCTGTTCTGAAGACTACCTGGGAAAAAAAAAAAATTACATATTTTAATCAGGCCATAGGCACCAATTTGAAAAAAAAAAAAGAATTTGCTGAACAATTAAAGCGAGGGGTCCATTTCTAATGGTGGCATGGGCTACTGCGCAGTGCCCATGCCCCAATTAATATTAATGATCTCTTGTGCATAGCAAATTTATGGCATTTGATTGACTCACACAACTACACTTCAAGCTGTCATGTAAAGTGAAATATATGGGCGCCATGGCCTAATTTGCATATGCATATGTTCTTAATATTAATTAGTCTAATGGATCTAAGGACCTGGAGATAATTTGAGTACTGGGAGAAGAGATGCAAACAAACAAAACAAGACTCGCTGAAAAGTATCTTGGTATGGGTCGGTCCCACAGTCAAATAACTCTCCCAAAATGCAAAATAATTGGCATGAATTTCTCCTCCTTCCCCATGTCTCTCCCAGGACCGGCTGAATTAAAATCTTATCCCATATAATGCATTGTTTTGGCTCTGACCCTGACACTTTTTAATCTGAAATATTTAATATGCCAGCTAGATTATGGGATTTATATACAGATGAGTTTGAGTGCAGGCTTATGGGTGTAGGTCAGGGCCATGAGATCTGCAGGACTTCAAGTGGGCTAGTTCCCAATGTGCCTGTGTAATTGCCATTAGTATTAATGGGAAGTGTGTGAGTTTATTGGGGGGAACTTTGTCTCCCCGGCTTAATGGAAACAGCCACTTTTGACCATTGGGCGTTGGTCTTCCAAAGTTGGTGAAAATTCACTTTTTTCAGTACTCCAGGGAGCGAGAGGTGCCAGGGCATGAAAGCAAGGAGGCACCAGGATAATCTTTTCTGTTTGACTTTTGTCACGCATGGGATTGGCTTGTGGGAGGGCTGATGTCCTAATCCTGGATGCGCCCCTACGTCTATACAACTCCTCCCTGTGCTAACCAACATTAAATTTTCTCTAGGCCTGGACCAGTGAGTTGAAACCAAGCGAGTGGACAGGGCAGGCTTCCCGTCAGTGTACGGGATCACTGCCTTCATGTGCCCATGTTCATTATCAGCGCTGGGTGTTTTAATGTGCACGGTGATAAGCCCGACCCAAATCACCTCTTGTAAACTGTGCCCCGTTCTCTCTTACACGTTTGGCGAGAGGAATTAGTGGAGGTCACCCTTTTGGATGTTGAAGCCATACTACAAATCGGCACATGGCTTCCGCCTGCCAAACTCCCCCTCCGAAAGGAGTGAGCCGTTTCACTGATTCTGCAGATTTAGTACATTCACTGCGCGACTGGTGGTGCCAGTGCATGCTGCCTCCAGCACGCTTGTGCTGAGCACGATGCTGTTGACTTCAGGACAGGTGGAGAGGCGCCTTTTTTGTGGGTACAGCAAGAGCTGCCCAGATGCACCAGCGTTATGCTTTGTGCAAGCTGAGGAGCATGCTTGGATGGTGAAGAGGAGGTTGGCAGTGGGGTCTATGCACTAAGTCCTTCCGGGACCGCAAAGTGCTGGAGGGAGTTAGCAAGGGAAGGGAGGGATGCTCTGGTGTCCCTGCAAACAGGCAAAAGGCAGGAGGAGGTGACTGTCGCCCTGTGCAGTTGTGTAAGCATAGCGCAATGATCCCAATGGAAAAGGAGAGTAGGCTCAGCCCTCCGGCACTGCCCAGCCTGCTGGGAGCCCTCTGGGAGAGACGGTGGCTTCGGACACCCACGTGCAGCGTTCTGCATGAAGGGAGGTGGGAAGGGTGTGCGGGATGTGTCTGGCTGTGGCTGTCTTACAGCCCCGGCTGGTGGCTGTGAGGCTGTTCCTGTGCTGATGGGGAGGTGGCAGGGGAGTGAAGGTGGCAGGGGAGTGAAGGTGGCAGGGGAGTGAAGGTGGCAGAGGAGTGAAGGTGGCAGAGGAGTGACCGCACATACACCATTGCGGCGACCAGGGGGGTTTCTGCGTGGGCAGGCTCAGTGCAGCTTGGGCAGCCAGCTGGGGAGCTGGGGCTGCAGCTACAGCCCAACCCCTTCATGGGCAATCTGCAGGGAGCAAAGCTCCACTTAGAGCAGGGAGGGATGAAAATCCCAAAGGCCGGAGGGAGGATAACAGAGGATCCCCAAAGACAGGGGTATTTCAGAACTGGGAATCTGGTTAATGCCGTTCCCAGCCTCGGGGGGACGCAGGGGTCTCAGCCCAGGATCCGGTGCCTGAATCCCCTGGGTTGTTTCGTGTAACAAAGAAAACAGTCCACGCGGCTTCAGCCCATTTCCAGCCTGCAAAGCTCTAAAGAATCTGCAAGTTGCCGATTGCCTTTATGAGGTGCTCAGCACCGACGGCTGCCTGATACCAGGGAGGACAGCATTGGCTCTTGGCGGGATCAGGTCTACAGTGAGTTGTTCTATAGAAAAAAATGACTTCCCTGTACTTATATACTGAATATATATAACAAAACCTGGAAAGCCTCTAGTCACTCATTTTAGCTGCTAAAATGCCTTTAGGCCAACATTCCTGCTGTGAAAGGGGTTATGGACATGTCATATGGGGGTCATCAGTGAAAAATATGCCCAACTTTTGTTATTCTTAAGTCTAAATCAAAAACCTCTTTTCACAATCCACTAAGGGACGATTTACTAGAGAGTAGAATGTGGTATCAATTATTTCTGTGGGCATCTTTTTTGTTATAAGAAGCAAAGAGGATTGCTTGAGAGTCAATAGCATGACTCCATCTCAGATTACTAAATAATGAAATGCTAAACTTGGCCTAGAGTAAGGACTATTGCTGTCTCAAAGGGACCAGAGGCTTCAATTAAATCAGAGGACAGTGTTCAATGAATGAGAAAAGGATGCTTAAGGTACGATGACATATTACCGGATTTTACATTTAATTGCAGTGCTTTGTTCTTTTAATAAAAGCACAAGAGCAGTGGATCTCCATTATGGTCATCTGGTGGCATTGTTCACTGTGGACAGTTTATTGTAATTTATTGGCCATGTTTAATCCCTCTATTTTTCATATAAATGAATTCTGTCTGCTTTATTTTATGAAATTTCTTTGCTTTAAAAAAAAAAAAGGCACCTAATAGTTATTTACACGCAAAAGAGCTTTTCCATGGAAATACTCAATGGCGCAAGAAAGAAACAACGCAGCCTAGTATGAAACTGGAATGGCAGCGCGTGCTTCTGCTCCGAGGTGTGTAATTCTGCGGCAGCCGAGCAGGTATTGCCACTTGCAGAGCAATGTGGCTGCGCAGGGGCAGCGTCTCCCACGCGCTGTGCAGCCTTGGGGCTTTTGAAAGGGTGCAAGCTCCTAAGAGCTCGGCCCGAGAAGTCAAGCAAAAGACAGGGAGCCGTGGTCCTGACCTGCTCCCCCCCCCAAAAACGTCCTCGGTCGTTTTGTGGGGCTCTGTGCTGCTGAGCTTTCCCATGCTTGGGCCGTGCTGGAGCTCACTGTGGGCACAGGGGTCTCTGCATGGAGCAGCTTCTGATTTTCTGTTCCAGGAGAAATTGGTTTGAAAATCCCCTGCCCCCAGAGGTGAGTTTCAGCCTTCCTGCTCGGTGCCCTGGGATAACGTACAACACATGACGGTAGTTTAGCTGGAAAACCACAGGGCCATGTGTATGTGATTACACATATGTGTGCGCACACATGCATGCACGTATAGATGTATTTATAGTTTAATGTTTGCATATATAGTTATACATATTTATTTTAAAATGTAAATTTATAAGTGTTTTTAAATGGTTGTCAGGCAAATACCTCCTTTTAGACATTTTTGCTGCGATACGTCATTGCTGTGACTTGTCTCATCTGATCACACCAATTGTATCCCATTATATAAATGATGAAATCATCAGTGATTTAACTAACGTAACCTGATGCATCACGGCAACACTGCTGTTACTGTCAGCTTAGGAACGGAGAAGTTGAGAGAGACCTGAAAAACTCAGATTCTCGTCTATATTTTCAAAGAGTGGGGTTTTTTTTCCCCTTATTATTTTTTTTCTTTCCATTAAAAGGTCCTCGTGCAGGAAAGGGGCTCTTCAATGCAGCTGAAATAGAGCATGCATCAAGCACAGGCAAGGGAGACGGCCTCTCTTCGGCCCTGGACAGTGCGCGTCTGGCTTTTGGGCAGGATCCTCCCTGAAACAGGGTCACAGTGAGCGGTTCGCTTTCCTGTTTAAACAGGTTAGGCGTCTGTCTTTCGTTTCTGCCTTGTTTCAGCTCGCCTCGTGTCAGAGCCTGTCTCTGGAAACGTGGCAGTTCAGCGAGGACGGTGGGATGAGACGACTCTCAGAAGTAATGACACAAAACGAATGGCAACCAGCCCTGCTGAAACTGCCGCGTGAGGTTTCTAACCGGGGCGGTTTCTGGGCCCAGGGGAAAGTTGTGAGCTGCGTTGCCTACTGGGGAGAAATTTCTCGGTTTTACCTGGAGGGGGTTTTTTGGTGGGTTTCTTTTCAATAAGCGTGCAATGCTTTTAATGGCCCGCAGTATCTAATTCTTATAACGTCGTTTAGCCAGGTGGCAGCGTCAGAGTAATGGATTCAGGAAGTGTGTGGTGAGGATTGTCTGTGCAGGAGGGTACCGGCAGAGCTTAACTCCCCATCGATTGCAGCGAGCAACCGATAAACAAGCGAGTGCCTCCTGACCAGCCCGAAAAAGTGCTGCAGGAACCAGATGTGTGACTGTTCACGTGCGGGATTGGGACTATAATCTGTAAGCGCAGCCTTTCAGCGCCTGGAAATTGCTTTTGCCCTCACCAGGGCAGTCTCGTTCGAGGGTGACGGTGTCAGGGAGCTCCCTCCGGGGTGGCTGTACATCCAGGGTCGGGCTGTGTCTGGGTGTAGGACCACGCACTATGCCCAAGTGCCACTTTTGCACGTGGCTGATGCCGTGCGCCGTGTGCCGGCCCCTTGGCATGAAGTCCTGTGCTGCACGGGGAAGAATTACAGCTGTGAACTGGGCAGGCAGTTCACCGAATGCACCGTGTTTGTCATAGCTTCTTCTTCCAGGGGCTAATGCAATGTGACTCTGCCGTATGCATATTTGTAAATTACCATATGATGAATACAGGGCCGTACTATGGCAAACCCTTCCTCTTGACAAAGTGCTGTGCCTATTCCCAGTTCTCCCTGGCCTCTGTTTTTGTTAATTTTACACTGAAGGATCAACATGCCCAGGATGCACGCGTGCATCCATCTCTCTCCCTCTCAAAGGAAATTAGTGCTTTCCTGTCACCGCAGGTGATATGAGAAGGGGAGGAAGTACACAAACTGATTTATCTGGAGCTGTCAGCTGTTTTGAGGATGTTGACTACTAAGGGTGTCAGCTCCTCCTCAGTAGTTGGCTGACTCTGAAGAAGACCCCATTCCTCATTAAAAGAGCACCGAGCTGCACTTGAAAGTGACTTTCCCACTTGTTCTCCGCTCGCAAACATCACAATAACAGATTCGCTGTTTAAAGTGGCATGATCTTCATGCCAGGCCCAGGCAGCTTTGTAAAATACACCTCTGCAGCACTTGGTAGCGTCGGTACCATCCATGCAAAATTCATTTGAGGTATAAACTAGAGACTATCATCACAGATGACAGTTATAGCAAATCAGCACGCTGTGTACAGTTTCATCCTTTATTCACATTATGTATCATAATAAACATCATCCTAGCAACACCGTTTGTTGAGAGTCAAACACAGTATCCCACAATACCTTGCCATGGATGGATGTGAGAAATCGCAGCTGTAAGAGCCTGATAGAGCCTGAAAAGGAATCGACGCTTCCCACCATCGTTCTAGAGGCCTCTCTCCTTCTCCCACCACAGCCTGGGGAGAGACGTGGGAAGGGAGCCCGCGCGACCTGGGGGTCCCTGCTGCACGCCGGTCTGCGCGGCAGCAAAGTGGAGTGTTAGCGGCACTGGGAAGTGGATCAAAATGTGCCAAGACTCGAAATCAGAAGGCTTGAGGAAGAAGAGGAGGGACTATTGCATGGGTAAATTGAGTAATATTGGGGAAGAAATATTACTCGGGTACAAGACTATATCTTCCTTCTTTTTAATAACTGCTTAGTGAAAAAGCACTACCAAGGTATTGAAAGTGGAAAGAAAAAGAAAACTTAATTTAAATATATGTGTCTTTGCTATAGAATTCCACTCAGACGTGAGAGAGAGATTTCCTGCGCGGAGTCGGGTGTGATTCATATAACATTTTGCCAGCCCCTGGGGAATGTCATCTCCTTCTGATGTCTCCATTTGCGGGAAAGGCTTCATTACAGGTACAGCACCAGGCTCCCACACCAAAGGGCTGAGTTCACTTTCAGACCCTGGCATGCTCTGTGAGGTACGGCAGCCCATTTTCTCTAATCCTTGCCCTGAGACCTGCTAAAGCCTGTGCTTTCCCTTATCCCTGGTCACAACAGCCCTGGCTCACATGCTCCGTGTTAGGGAGGAGCTGCTGCCTCCCCGGGGTGCTGGTCAGCCCACGGTGGGGCTGCCGGTTCCTTGACACTGAACCCCTCAGGTGGGGCCAGTGGGATACTGTCCCCTGTCCCTAATGCAAATTACATCTTTCCACTGCTGGAAAACCTGTAAGAAGAGAGGCTCCGGCTCCTGTCTGAGGTGCGTCCTCTGATAGGAGCAATCAGAGATCATGCTAATGAGTTCCCTCATGTGGAGCAAAGCTTTTCCAGAATGAAGCACTTTTTTCAAAAGACCCTGATTGTTTTTTTGGTTTGTTTTTGGTTTGGTTTTTTTTTTGCTCCTCCTCCTATTTTGAACAAAATTGTCACTTGATGTCTCTCTGAGATGGAAATATCTTAATCAGTAGACTGCTAGAAATGAAGAAACATCTTGGAAAATCATCCTAGGCGTTGCTAAGATGCACCCAATTTCTGAATGAGCATGGATCCACATTCACAGCGGACCTGATCCAGCGTGTAGTTCTGCAGTTCAAAAGCAACAGAGCCCGTGAGATGCAAATGCCAGAGGAGATAAAGTGAACCCTTCCCTGCACAAATCCCTCAGGAGACGAAGTAACACAGGTCCCATATGAGTTCAGCCTTTACACGAAGCAAAGCATAGTACCAAGCAAAGGCCTGAAGGTTTAAAGTCTGGACCTTGGTCCAGAACAGAGCCCTCCCAACCTGTGAGGAGGTTTACGTCTTGCCTGGGGATGCCGTAAAATAGGACCATCCATCATCGTCAAAGTTTATGTCTGGGTCTACAAAATATGTAGAAGTCTGGATCCAGAGATGGGTTTTGGGCTCAACTCTGCATAATTCATCGTTGTGGAGCGATCCTGTGAAACAAAATAATTTATCTCATTTTTTTAAAGTGCATGCAGGTTTTGGTGTTAGAGCTGACAGGACAGTTGGGGTCCTGTGGGCGGGAACTCGGAGAAATGCTGAAGAAAAGCTCTTATGGTTATCAATCAGAATTTTGTGTACTTTTCAATTCGCTTCTCTAGGACTGATTCCACTGCACAATAATTAAAAAGAAACTCGTGCTGACTGCGGTGCCCCCCCGCCCGTGGAGCAGTGCCTGGCTGATCCCATTGTCTGCACCCTGAATGCTGAGCCTACAGTTAATAATTAGTTAGCAGCGCTTAAATGAAATCGCACAACCGATTCTCTGGTACACTGGCAGAGGCGGCGGCTGAGCCAGCCAGGACTTTGTCATCTTGGCAGGGAGAAGGAGTGCTCGCTGCCATCCTGCAGCCGACGTGCCGCGCAGGGGAGCTGGCGCAGCCGGGGCGGCGTGGCTGGCAGCAGGCTGAGCCCGGCAAAGAGGTGCAGGCAGGAGGGGAAGGGAATGTTTTTGCTGTCTTCTGGGGGTAAAAAAAAAAAATGGAAAAGGGACTCTTTTTTGGTAGGGAGGTTTCCTGGAGATGTCTCTCAGGTTCATATTTATTGTTTATTGCCCGTAAAACTGTGTTTCTATGCTTCACAAAGCCATCATTTCGATGTAGTCTGCCTAGCCTGAAATGATAAATGAAAGCAATGAAGGGAGAGGAAGGGTGTTCTGGTGATTAAAACTCCGGATTTCACTTGAGAAAGTAGGTTTCAGCTCCATCTCTGCTACCAACTTTGGGATGACTTTTGACCAATCGTTTAATCTCTTTGGGCTTATGTGAGCTAAGGAGAACAGTGATTTCTCCCTTTTTTTTTGTAGTCTTTTTTTTTTTTTCGCCTTGTCTGGTTATGCTGCCCAAGTCTTCCCATTGGGGATCCTTTCTACTGTGTAAAGTGTGACCAAAATGGGATGCCACTGTAATTTAAACTCCTATTCCCACTATTTTAACAATGCTTTCATGGATATACAGAGGGAAAATACTACAGTAATTAGAAAGGATGTGAATGATGAGACTGTGGATGGTGGCGAATGGTGAACCTCAGAGAAATCCTTTTCCGACTGGAGCAGGTTTATTTCCCTTAGTGGTGATTGAAATTAATATGACCTGTTACTTTATGGAGGTCCTCGTAAACTGGAGGAAGTAGTGATGGCCTCTGGATGTAAAAGGTCAGAACAGATGATCTAATAGCCCTTTTTAGCCTTAAAACCATGAAGGAAAATGAAGGCTTTTAAAAATGATTCTTTTACCACAGTTAGTCAGGAAATGGAAAGATGGGATGGCAAAGCTACATCCCAAACTCAGGCACTACCTACCCCTGTCCCTTTGCTCATTCCTGTGCCAGGCATTTTCCAGCTGGGCCACGTGTCCCAGAGGGTCTCTGAGCCACCTCTCTAAAGGGTACCTGAAAGGCAACCAAAAAAAGCCTCTTGTCAGGAGGCTTTAATTCACTATTACAGGTGATCACCTCTCTGTTGGAAGTGTAAGGGTCCATAAATCAAGAAATGGTTGAAAACTTCTGCTCTGGTCTCTGCCAGCAGTTAAAGATGGCTCACTTCACAGCCACATTCATGTGCCCATCTTGATTTCTCATGCCTGTTCCGACTGCTGAACCGGGCACTTCTTGCCACCATTGTCAAACCAGCCTGTGGCCCTCTTTTAATTCTCTCTTTGTCTGCTTACCCTACAATTCAAGTGACAAATACGTAAAGACCTTAATATACAGCACCGTTGCATACCAGATACACAAGGGCACCTTGGTACGAGTACTTTACAGACAAAGAAACGTAATCACTCATCAGCGCTATTGTTTTTGCTGCATGTGTGGTCTGGATCAAGGGCTCGGCGTGCATTTGGTAGTGGAATGATTCTCTTAGGGGTTCGGAGGTACTGCTCCAACCAGGAGCCCTCCTCGGCCACTTCCCTTAGCATCTCCAGCCTGACCCAGCCAGGGAAGGAGATCCCGTGAGCAACCCAGAACCGCCTGCAACATTGCGTCATGGACGTCCTCCCTTTGCAAAGGTGACTGTCTGGTCCCAGCGCGACTCCGCAATCACCATAGTGCTCTCAGGACAGGCGTGCACACAGGGAGACCTCTCCCCTCCCTGGCCAGGTGGCATGTTAGGGACTTCCCAAACCAGAGGCTGTGCTGGATTGTGGTGCTCGGTAGTTCTCCATAGACCTCTACTGTGAATTTGTCTAATCGCGTTTCAAATCCATTTCTATTCCTGGCCTCCGCAACATGCTGTGCAGTAAGTTGCATAATTTAGTTATGCTTTGTAAAAGTGTTTCTGATGGGCTATTTTAAACCTGCTGCCTTGTATTTGGGTGTACCCTAGTTCTTATGCTGTGAGAAATAATGACTAGTTCTTTTCTATTTACTTTCCCTATACTGTTCATAATTTTATAGACTTTATTGTGTGTTCTCTGATTTTCCTCTATCATTTTGTAGCTTGAAGGGCTACATTTTTTACAGAAGTCAGCACAATGGGAGATAAGTAGAGGATTTGGTGGGTTATTGCAGATCCTGAAATGTAGAAGAAAAATTGATCATCAGCTGAACGAAAAATAAAATTTTAGACTTTTTCTGATTAAAAAAGGTTAAAATAAACCCTTTAAAAGGCCAGTTTGACGTTCAGCATTGGTTCATTTCAATGTTGAACCCTTTTGTTTTTATGCAAGCCAACAATTAAAGAATATCAAAGTCGAAGAGGTTTCATACGAAAGGCTTGAGACACTTTTGTTTTGAGAGTTGCAAAACGTTTGCATACTTCTCTGAAATTTTCCCCCTCAACCTGTCCATTCAGTCAAATCAAAATCTAAGCTATCAGCAAATCTGCACATTTTTCACGCAAAAGGCTTGTTTTTACCCAGGTATAAAGAGAAGCTGGCTTGAAAAATTTAATCTGAAACACACATTTTTGACCGCATATAAAAACTCTCCCAACACAAATCCGTCAAAGATCTCGTGCCAGACAGATTTCCCATGGATTTTATTTTGTGTGTGCTGAACACTCCACAAAACAAAGCCCGTCCAGAAACGGGAATCTGAGGGCTATTTAACACTGTAGATTTTCCCCTTGTATAACAATTATGTAAACACGCATGCTAATTGACATCGGATGCGACACTGTGAATATGTGAATGGTGTTCAATAGCCATCATAATTTCTCATTTTACTGCTTTTGGTCGCGTAGGCTAGTAGTCGCACGTAGTACGACAGAATACAAAACACACGGCATACGAGTGCCAAACTACCTGAAGATTATTGCTTTTCCCTGCTGGTGAAGCGTGCCTGGATTTTTTCGCCTTTTCAAACTCGGTCTCTGTTTGTTTATTTATGTTTTATAAGGGGAAGAAACTAATTAATGTCTTCCCCAAAGAAACACAGGCGTGTGCTTGTTCCCACCTGAATTTTGCTGAGGGTGAATTCCTCACCGCGGTGGTTTTGAGTCCTTGGAAGAGCACGGGAAGGCGTCTGCCTGCTCCTGACGTTTGCTGGGGCTGGATTGTCTGTCTGTCCTGAGGTCCTTTTGGGGACCAAAGAGGGAAAAACCTATTGGCGGATGGTTCGTACCTTGTCTGGCAATCGGACCCACCGGTGCCGGGAAGGTTTCCTTTCCGCAGCGCAGATACTGTCTAGGATAGTTTTTTTAGTTGACCGTGCTGGCATGTGCTAGTTCTAGCAAACCTAAGCAAGCTTTTGTTTCCTCCCCATCATTGTAGTGTTGGATTCAGTCTTAGTCTTTGTATTGTGAGTCTGCCTAAACCCTGATTTTTAGTCACGAAAGGAGGAATTTATTTAAAAATTCATTCAGAACAGATATATAGACTTTGCTGAAATATGCAATATCCAGTAGGAAATGCCCTATATTGTATGCTGGGTTTACTTAGAGTAAACATAGTAAGATCAAGACACATTTTAATATACAAATTATATTTGTTTTTAAGCTACAGTATTCTATCTGGACTCAGCCTGCTTCCATTTTTTTAACCATTAATCTTGCTTTTTGCCCCTAATCCTTTCTTTGCTACAATGAGCTTTCACTATGTGTATGTGGGGAGGGAAAGCCCTATTAGATTATAACATTTTATGAGTTGTCAACGATATAATGACATTAGCCACCTGACTGAGAAGTAAAAACCTTTGTGGTGTCACATAACAGGTTAGAATGGGCTGGTAAGCCCTTGTGAAATAAACAAGGTAAAAAAAAAAATCCTCCAAAATATATATTTAAATGGGTGGCTATAACCCCTCCCTGCTTATTAGACCACCGAGGGCATATTAAATATTTTATATGTATACATCTTTCCGTCTCTATAAAATCGAGATAGGTGCACACACACACACACCCCCCCGTACATACATACACACATGCATAGACACACAAGTCTTTCAAAATCAGAAAGGTCTCAAATTTAATTGGAATGGAAAACGCTAACTAATTGGCATCCAAATTTGATTTGCTGTAGAAACCTCATATTTGTTTGAAACACAACACTGTGTCTTGGAACACAAGCCCAGTCCTTCAAAAATCATACACGAGAACTGTGGAAGAATCAATTAAAGTTGATTTGGCAGATCTGCTTTTGACAAATATAAAGAAATCTCTGATTAGGCTGAGAAGAAAAGAATCCCTCTTTCGTGCTCTCTCTATTCTCTCCCTCTTTAAAGGCAGTAGATGTCAGAAGGGGGTGGGTAGTGATATGCAAAACACGGCCTCCATAACCAAAGTAGCCTGCAAAATTAGGTGTCAGCATGCAAAGCTTATTGATGTATGAATGCGGAAAATGAAAGCCGGCAGTAGACAGACGGGGCTAAAGGTGAGACAGCCACAGTGAAAGCAGCTGTACATCTACGTCAAGGTGTTGCTATATGAGCCTGCTTTTTTCTGGAGGGCCACAGCCTAACAAGCTGTGCCTGGCCATAAAATGATGAAACAATACAATGTAGGCACACACTGTGTGAATACCAAATAAATTGACTCGGACCCCCCCCACACCCCTTCAAAGTAGGCCTGTGTATTCATTAATAAATTCATATTCTGAGTTTTCAATAAAAGAAGAAAATGCAGTGTAAACTGGAGTTACTTAGTGACACCCAGCTCATTGCTTTTTATTGTTGCTTGCAGCTACGAAGCCTTCGCTGTGCACTAGTAGAATTTATTACTGTCTGTCTTTGTGGCAAGTTGGCGAAGTGAGCCTTTTGAAGAAAATTGACCCACACTTCATGAATATGATGAAAAATGCCAATAACACTACAAAGACAAAGCTCTTGACATTAGTGTGCAAAGAACTAAGAGACGGTAATGAAAATACTGCAATTACAAATCATATCCCTCCTCCCTGGCCGAGGGGTGCGGGCATTTGGGGGCTGCTGGGGAGCCCTGAGACCCTGCTGGATGTGGGGTGGGCTGGAGAGTGGCGGGGGAAGAACGGGCACGGTTTCACCGCCTGGCCCCCTCCCCATCCTCCGTGCTTTGAAGGAGGAAAGGGGTGAGAAGAGGAAAGCAAGTGAAGTGCTTAATCCAACAAGGATTTCCCTCCCAGAAGGTTGCCCCTCCTTCTCTCTGAGCCTGCGCGGAGAGGGAGAGCGGTCTCGTTGCTAAGGCACAGGATTAGGAGCCATGGGGTCCGGCTTGTTCTTGCCCTTCTGCCATATTCTTCCTATGAGCTCCTGGACACAAATCACTGTAAGTTTCTGTGCCTCAGTTTCCCCCTCTGGAAAATAGATTTGTTCCTTCCATGCTTTACGAACGTAGCCTACTTTGACCGGCATCTCCTCTCAGCTGCCGTGCTCTGCTTGTGCCCGTGCACCTCTCCACTCTTTCGGTATTGCCGCGATAGTGATAGGTTAAAAATTAGCATTTTGCAAGCAGGAAGGTCTGTCTCACAGGCTCTGTCCCAGTGAAGTGAAAGAGAAAACAAGCAGCAATGTGACATGCAAAAGTTCTCCATTTAATTCTTGCCCTGGTGATAAGCAGCTCGATCCATGAAAACATATATAAGGAACAAATTAGGACAGGCTTTTCTTTTCCCTCCCAGCAGCTGATGGAGCACTAGAACAAAGCAACTTCAAGACAAAAAAAAAAAAAATTAAAACCAGCAACGAAAGGTTATTTAGCCCTATGTTGAACATTTGCCACTTTCTGAACTTATTATTCATCAATCAAATTTTCCGTCACCAAGATAAACTGTAAGTGCCAGGCGCTTTGTTTATGCATTCTGCTCTTATATTTATTGTGGAGAGACCTGCTAAAAATCAAATAAAAAGCAAGCAAGCTATCTACTAAATTTGTATGTGACAGTAATAGGTATATCTTGCCACGTTGGAATACTGGTGCCAGAACAAATCAGTTCAGCTCTGCCATTCTCATGCTCCTCTTTCCACTTGGAGGAGATGCCACTTGTAAATTAAGGCAAACCATGAGTGTTTTCCTCTGTGACATGTGGCCACTGATGAGATAATCACAAAGTCAACCGGAGCAATTCTGCAGGTCTGTATGAACTGAGGGGCACCCAAATACAGGATACCTGGAAACTGCGCTTCAGGCTGACTCCGTCAGACCTGTGCCACTTGTGGATCCAGGCTGCCTTGGGAACGCGAGGGGTTTTAGACACGCGGACGCTCCGTTGGTTCTCATGCAAGGCCCTTCTGCTTTGGGTATTGAATGTTGCAACATGCACAAGTTGTCTGCTGCATTTGCTGGTGTCCTTGCACCACTCATTTTGAGGGACACAACGGCCTTGTGGGATTGCTATTAGGTGTCTGCAGAGCATGGCAGCGGAGCGAAGACTAAGCCCTTATCCTCAAAACTAGCTGTTTTGTTGCCAGCCTGTCAGCCGTGATTTCCTCCGGTTGTTCAGATGTCACCAGTGAGGCCATGGCAAGACCCCAAGGGCTCTGTTTCTGGCTGTGGGAATTTAACTTGAAGCTGGCAGTTGAATGGAGTAGAAGACAGCTGTTCAAAGCATCTTACAGTCGCCTTACAATGAGGAGCTGAATCGGTGAGGATTCCCCATTCCCGAGTCTGCTCTTCCTAGATGCATTTCTCCTACTTAAAGGACAGAAACTGAGATGTTCCCCAGCCTCTCTCCCTTCTCTTTTCCCATGCTTTCCCCATCATTTCTATGGAAATGATACCCACAGGATGGGAGACACGGCAGGTTTCTGTATGTCTACACCTTTTGGGTGTAGTATGAAGATCCAGATACAGCCCCGAAGCACTCAGACCTCTGAATGCATGTCAAGCTATCTTCAGCATCTTGACTACCTCTTTTCCCACAGTGTGGTGTCGTTTCTCTGTCCTGGTCATGAGGAAGACCCACCACATCTGAAGAGATGAAGTAAGTGCCTGTACCAGTGCTCCTGGGTGGCCGAATCCTTCCATGAAGTAGCCTCGTTAGAGGCACCGTGAACCAACAAGGAAGGAAATCACTCTGCTTTAGAACTAAACTGGATACAATACTGTTTTCCATGGTTTATAAATCAGTTAAAGTTTTACAGTAAATCATAAGGAGAAAAGAGGTGGAAAAGGAAAGTGAGTAAAGGAGGACCCAAACAGCAGAAGCAGCTACTGTATAACAGGTGAAAAAACAGCAAAATGGACTGATTATGTCTGAACATCCATCCTTCCGAAGCAACTGCCGATTAGAAATCATTACTTGGGCTATTTGGTTTTGAAAACAAGGCTGATGCAGAAAGCTCAAGAGGAAAATGTGAGACCACCACATAGATCAGAGTGATACCAGTGTAAAGAACAAAAAAAAGGGACGGAGCCAGTGAGAGCGAGCAGATTGCCCAGCTATAAAAAGCAGCATTGAAACCCAGAGTAAAGTTTCATCAAAGGCTGGCTTAAGTGCAAAGGTTCAGACCTGACTAAGGAGCAGCTCATTTTTTGTTGCTCTGGAGGAAGACCTGTCTCCTAAGATCTGAGCGAGCAAATGAATGTCATTCTCTTGCCCAGCTGAATGAGGCAGTGGCACAGTCTGGCCACAGATGGGGAATCTCACAAGTGAAGACGAAGCCATTAGATAACATATTGGAGTGACTCTACTGAGCAGGCTGAATGCCTGCTCAGTAAAAAGAAAAAAAAAAAAAAAGAAAAGAAAAAAGAGAGGAAAAGAAACACTGTGCAATTATACAGCTGCCCAGTTCTACCTTCACGTTCCTTGTTTCTGCGGCCATCGATATTAGGCTTCTCCACTTCTTTCCAGAGCATTCTGTGGCTCGCTCTCTAACGAGCGATGTCCCATATATGTTAAATAACCTTCCATATGAAGCTACAGGTTTCACGCATTTTGGGATGAACAATTTATCTACCTGGGTTCATTCTGCTGCTCCCAGAACTGATTGTATATTAGCATGTCTCATGAAAATCATGCGTGACATTACTCTTGCATCTATATATTGAAAAGAAATGAAACTGGGGCCTGGATGAAAGCCCTTTGAAGTCAGTGGAAATGTCTCCCATCAACTTCAATAATACCACCAGATGAACATAGAAATATAGGATTGGAAAGGACCTCCTGGGTCACCGAGTCAGTCCTCCGCTGTCCCCCGCACTCCTTTGTATAATCCCTTCTCCACTGGTTGTTTCTCTTTAGCCTGCCTATGGGCTATGTGCTCAGCATATTGCTGAAAATGTTATCAATAATGAGATTTTTGCATTAGAGGTAACCAATGATTCCTGTGTGTTTGATTTGTCAGCTCTTACAGGCATGAACAATTCCCAGTGCATCATCTTAAAAATGTCGTTAGGTGAATGAATGCAGGTATCTGGAAGACTGAAGGGGGTACCGAAGGGTCTGTATTCAGTCTCTGTGTTTGTCAAAACTCTGAGTACTCACGGCGTGGTATCCAATAAATAGTGGATGGTATTCCTCAGTGATTCTTGTCAGCGAATAGTGGGGACCGATCCCATCAAACTGAAAGGGACCCAGTTTCATGGCAGTACTTCTGGTCTATAAGAGTTAAATGTGATAGGGAAAGGAGGCCCAGGTTCCTTGGATTTTTTTTTTTTTTTTCTGTGCAGTATTGTAAATGTTGAAAGTGAAAGGAAATTATTGGAAGGTATGACTAGAAGATTTCATGCAATTGTATTCAATGCCAAATATTTAAAGAGAAGATGGTATGGAGGGCTGGAAAGGGTTAAAATTAAAAGCTGTTTCTAAAGCCTGCAATAATAATACAATAGACTGGTGGTAGCCACAGGCAGAATTTACTGTCCTTGGTCTAGTGAACCAGTATTAACCCTTCAAGTGTCCTGGATGGCTCTGTGCAGTGTCACTTTCTGCTGCAGTGTATGGATGTATGCTTTCTGTCAGATTGCTCAATTAATTATAATTGTCCTACCTTTAAAGGGATGGCCCTGGGCATACTAGGGGGTGTGGCACTCATGGGGTTTTGTTTCAAGCCCTATCCTACTGTCTCCAACTCAGTCAATGAATCTTACTCATCAATATTTAATGACACAAGTGTACCACCTTTTTTTT
>VZTL01037212.1:0-15120 GCA_013400535.1 Scopus umbretta
AAAAAAAAAAAAGGATTTTTCCATGTATCGACACTTTGTATATATTTTACAACAGAAGGGTACATTTCAGTCGGTAGAGGTTTCACCTCTGTTTAGGTGACTGCATTTCTAGGTAGTAAACGAGTCCAATGGAGAAGAATCTGCTAAGTGCTTTCCTAGATGGAGTTACTTCTAAGCCGTTTTTCAACTTGGCAGGTTCCTCCGACGACCGGGAGCTGATCAGAGAAGACAGAGGCTGGCGATTCCTGCAGGTGAGGTGTAGCTCAGCGTGTGGGGCACCGTGACCCCCCCCCACGGTCACTGCCCTCTGACCTGGCCAGCCCCGTCCCTGCAGGCACTCGGGCAGCCCAGCCGCACCAGGCAGAGCCCCGAGGGGCAGCTCTCGTCCCCTCCCTTCAGTTCTGGTCTGTCAGCACCTTGCCACAGCTGGGACCAAGCTCTGCTATTTCTGAGGAAAACCGACACAACTAATTCTGTTAATCTGCCTTCACCCCTTCCAGCACTTTCTACAGAATTGTGTTTTGTAATTGATTCTGAGCTCTGAGCGAAGCTTTGCGGTGAGTAGGATCTTCGCGTGGTGTCTTGTTTAGTGCCTAGTACCTTGAGGGCTCGTACTACCACTTCCCCTTGCACTGGGTGCTTACAAAGTCCCCCTTTTCTACCTGAACTCCTGTCTCTATGGAAATGTGTAGGAACTCTGTGGCTCAAAGCTATCTGTACTCCTCTGTCAAATTTGGTTGAAGCTGGCCAAAGGGTTTGGATTACTGGGTCATACACAGACAGAGACACATGGTGCCTGTGTGTCTCAGTTTCCTTAGGAAACGAAGTTAAAATGACATCTGTATTTTTTCCTAAGATCAGAAGACAAATTATTACATCTGTGTGCGTGGGCAAGTCCTTCCTTTATGATTTCTGTACTTTGTGGCAGAAATCTTAAATGCAAAACTTGAAAAAAATAATAGCTGTCTTCATGGGAAGCTACAAAACTTAACTGGCCTGGCCAGTGTCCATAAAGGAGCTGGGTTGAAAACCAGTTCCAGGGTCAGAAAGGGCAACAGCTATCCAGCCCAACCTAGCCATGCAGTTGTTCATTGGCTCACACTTTTACAACGTGTTTTCCAAATTTTTATCGCTTTTGTGCAACTCTTCGTAAGGAAGAGAGAATTGGAGAAGTGGGTATCAGGGCTGCATGTAGTAGTGGTCTTAGGAGTGAATTGTACTGTAGCAAAATCAATTCCTTTCACTCAATATTTCCATTTGCACCTTATGCCACAGGCTCGTGTTCTGGTGCTTATTTGAATGGACTCTTTGGCTTCCCACTGAAAAGCTGATTTTCAAAGTAGTCTTCTGTCCTTCGAGCATCACCTGCATTTCTGATTACCATTTGGCTGTTCTGAAACATCCTGTAGGGCTGTGATCATTTAGCACAGCTTGTAAGAATAACACATTCCCTTCATTCATTCCCTTGCTTTTAGTGTGATGCACAAGTTCTACTGACCAAGATCTTATGGCATTGTGTGGATCATCGATAAATAGATACATTGATAAATAGACTGAGAACTAGTCCCAGAAGGTTCACCCAGGAGAGTCCCTTTCAGATGCTTGCTCATTAAACTACATCTTATGTTTTGATATTCTTCAGTAAGGTAGTTTTTAATCTATGTATGCCTTATTATCTTCACGTAAAGCAAGTTTCGCCTGGTGTGTAGTAGCCAGTCAGATGCCTGGGAGAGATCCAACCGTACTATACGGGTGCGGCCGTCTTCTGCTTTCTGCTCAGCTGTCTACTGATGTCAGGCCAAATAGTCCACACCTTCCGAGTAATTCTGCTGGTTTTTACACTAAGAAGGCACAATTTGGCATTTTCTGGTATCGCGCAGGGAGCTGGGGCTGTCCAGGCAGAGTTTAGAGTGAGACGCTTGAGGTGGGTCCAAGGGCTGTGGGTGGGCCTGAAACACGCTGTGGAGGATGGGGCAGAGCGGAGGCAAGCTCAAGGAGAAACACTGGAAGCCTGTGCTCATTAGATCACGCTCCTGCTTAAAGCAGGGATGGGATCAAGGGTTCCTAAATCTCACCCTGCTTTTGCAACCACCAAATAGCTGAGAAGTCTGCTGGTGAGCTGTGCCTTGTGTCCCCTTCCAGTGCTGGTCCAGGCAGAGGTAACAACATACTCCCGCTGCTGGTTGGTTTCTTACCTCATGTGGCAGGTGTGTTGGTGGTGGATCTAAGGATGTCAGTCCCAGTGGCGAGCCTTGTGGATCAGCATCAGTCCATGTGATACAATTTCTGTTTTTTTTGGGGGGTTGGCCTTCAGTGAAATTTCTGCATTTGTCATAGAGGTGGTATAATCATTGTTTAATGATCAGGGCAGCCAAATGATGTTCTGGAGAACTGGAGCCTACCCTTGCCGTTGCTACAGGGCTTTACATTTTCCTGGTCAGATTATTTAAGTGAAATCTTCTGTAGGCGATCGCTGTTTTCATGTTTATGAAATAAGACCTGTGGGAATGCTAGACACTCAAAGGTGAAGTTGACATAATGAGAGCTGTGCTTTGAATCTATGAAGTCCTATATAATATCAAATACTTTGAAAAAGTAGGCTCCTGGCATCTCAAATTACTATTTATTTTTTCTCCTAATCTGTCTCTAGTTCAGTGCATGGTCTGTAAAATGGGAGTAATAATGGTGTCTGCCAGCTAACCTAGGAGCAAAATAGTAAAAAATTAATGAAGTATTCTGATACAGCGATGAATATCCATAAGGAAATGGGTGATTCTTTTTGGAGAGTAGAGTTTAAATAGCATGTAAGAATAAAGGATTATACCTTGAATAACAGGAAGAAAACAAAATGCTAGGGTTCTGTTCATTAAATAAACTCTGTCTTCTCTGCATTGAATAATGTAGAGATCTTGTGCAAGAACAGTGTGTGATCAGGTAATCAGAGATCATATATTAAAATCTGATAAACAGGTATGCACCTAAGACACATAGATGTTTAGTTCTATTCTTTTCCCAAATCCAGTGTCAGTAATCCACTAATATGTTAAATATTTTGTTTCAAGAAATGACATGAAGTATTATTTATCAGAAAAACAATGTAAAGAACATCGTGAGCTGTTTCGTATGTCCATCTCCCCATACTCCCCTCCTTGCCTGTTGCCATATACATGTCTTAAATCCTCTACATTGTTGCTCTCTAAGGAACTGTGCAACTGGTTCATTGTTCGTATGTCAGTTTGCATATGCAAATAGCATGACACCACACATTTCAGCAGCAGAAAAAGCTGTTTCTATCATCAGGAAAACTAGCAATTAATGAGGTGGGAGTAGGAGCAGAGTAGGAACAGCAGGCTTTTGTGCAGCTTCTCCATGACTTTTTTTGTTTCTGCTTGGGTTTTAAAAGTGTTATGTAGCTGAGACAGCCCCTGGTTGTTGTCTTTCTGGTTAATTCTGCCTTCCAAGGGCTCAGCACTATGTAAACATGCAATTGAAAACTCATTGACTCTGAAAATGAATTTAAAGGTGGGGAGACTTGATTTGAAAAAAGCTATGTAACTGAATCTCGTTTCCTCAGCAGATGTGTTGCTCTCCAGGCTGTCTTGCAGCTGAAGGAGGGAAAATGGAAAACAGCAACAACCAAGGCAAACGTTCACCAGAGGTGAGCATATGTAGGAGCCGAGAGATGCTGCCTTCTGGACATTTGCTCTTCCATGCTTTCTGCATATACTTTCACATAACCCCTGTATTCTACCACTTTTATCTAACAGCACTCTACCCTGGTATAAACTAACATATTTTACAAATGCTTTTGGATTGTAGCATGGTATTTAAAAGGAAACACAGATGTTAGAGGGCAATTCAAAGAGGAAATGAAAAGAGGAAGAGCATCTGGAGACTTGAGTCTAGGCTAGAGCTCTGGTTGTTGGTTGATTTAGTACGCCTGGGTCTTTGCAATCAGATCTGGCCTTTCTGCTTTGAGTAGGTGCCCCAAAGTATTCCCCAGCATACCTGACTTTGCTCTGGGCATGGGACTATGCACCAAGGGAATTCAAGGCTTTGGAGGAAGGACAGACAGCGGAATGGCTTTGACACCAACTCCAATTGCAGCATTCGCAGCCACAGGTTATAGATCCCCTTCAGTTTTTATCAACCTTCTGGTAACGTTGGTGTCCAGAAACAGTTGTCTGTGTTTAGAAAAGTTTGGCAAAAGACAATCACCTGAAAAAAAGAGAGTCTCGGGACTCTTCTTTCCTAAGGGTTTTGTGTTTCAGTCACTGCTCTGAATCCAGGTAAAGCTGGTAAACCTGCTCCTTTTATAGATTTAATAGACAGGCTTGTAAGCATCTGCACAACAAACTGTTGCACCACCTGTGGCAATGATAAATATTTTATACTCTGCAGAATTTGTGTCTTAACAAAACTCTTGGTTACAGCGACCTGCATGTTTCTGTTGTGCCTGTGTCTGTTTGCTGAGTTCGTGCAGATTGTATCTGTACATCTGAACAGGTTTGACATAAAATTCTTGTGTTATTCAGCTTCTCTCAGGCCGAGGAATACAGAGTTTGGGAGAAGTTTTGCATTAGAAATAAAGAAATGCAACCTTATTGTAATTCCCTGATACTTGTTGTGGGTGTTGTTTCCTTAACATCCCCACAGCCTTGTACTTGCTCTTCTTCAACGTCTCTTTGTCCTCGGTGAAATGTGAGATTTAATGAATACTAAGGCTTACATACATAGGCAGTCTCTCTTCTGAGCTACATTTTGTTATTTAAATAAACATTTTTGTATTTTGCACCCTTTGGTTGACTTTATTAATGCATGGTCCTGGAAATACTGAGTGAGTTATCTTTCACTAGCAGGGATGTAGTTTATGTCACCTAATAAGTAATATAGGCATTATCTGTGTTTAATGTAGGTATTTCTTCCTTTCCTTGAGCTTTGGTGCTGTCTATTATATGCTGTCTAGATCTAGTTAAACTTAAAAGCAACATAGAAGACATTTGATGGAGATCAGCCTTAAGGTCAGTTCTTTGTTGCCTTTGGATTTTGCTGCAAATAGTTTGAAGGAAAGGGTGGAATCAGTGAGATGGGAAGGTGCAGAGATTTTTTTTCCAGACTTTTTCCCCCAATTTATATTTAAAGTGGTTAAAAAGCCTTATTAATGTAAATTGTAAAGACAGAAATTCATTTTTTTTTAAATTTTTTTTTTTGGGGGTAGTGTTTTCCTCCATTTTTTTCTGTTAGAGGGACATTTTATTCTGCTCTGGTGTATTGGCTGTTTTAATCCTCCAAACACGCTATACAAACCTCCTGGAAGTTTCTGCCGATACAGCTAATTCAGGCTCCTAGGACTGCAGCGAGAGAGAAGTACGTGAATACATGCAACACTTGTGGAGGCCAAAGGTATTAAAGGGTTCAGGGAGGGGTAGGTCCACTGAGGGCTATTAAATATAATGGCCCAGATGCAACTGCAGTGTTAGTGGAGATGTGGACTCTTAATGCAAACTCTTTGGTTAGATCAAGAGATTTAAGTATTACACATGTAGGTTTGGAGATGTTTTTAGTTAGTATGTGGCTGTTTTCTAAGTAACAAAATGACTTGCGAGTGTTGCAAATGCATAGGGTTTTTTCCTCTCTCAAAAGGTAGAAAAGAAAATGTACCCAGCTGCCTATGCCCTTTATGAGGCTTCCCTTAAGTAATACAAGATATAGGAGAGTAGAACAGCTTGAGGTTTAGGCGAGCTAGAGAATACTCTTTTTTTAGTGACTTGTTCTGTTCTTTTTGGAAAGCCAGTGGAGTTTTACCAACACGGATAGGATTGAGCCTTGAATGCTGAAAAATGAGCAATGCTAAATAAATGCAATTTAGATAGCCACGAATTACATACAGTAACAAAAGTGAACTGAGTACCACTAGCAGAACACGTAAAGGAGTGTACATATGGGTTATGGTGAGCATTTAGAGGAAAAATGATGAAAAAAAAAAAAGAAGAAAAGCAAGCTGCTTATGGAAATAATTTTCCAGCTATCCTGGGTCATAAATAATTTGTGTGAAAACACGAAGCGCTAAAAATATTTCTTCAGTGCAGATTTGACTGTTCTAGTATTGGCCCAAGCAGCTAAGTTTGAACAATTGCTGTGTAGATAGGCTGCATTATTTTTTTAAATTGTTATCCCTTCAGGTATAAGGGAATATTATCAGCTAGGACACAGAGGCAAGTTTGCAGCTTTTAACATTTTACAGAAGAAAAAAGAAACTGCAGG
Organism: Scopus umbretta; assembly: GCA_013400535.1. Lineage (NCBI taxonomy): Eukaryota > Metazoa > Chordata > Aves > Pelecaniformes > Scopidae > Scopus > Scopus umbretta. Next base: position 6,265 of record VZTL01037212.1, read on the forward strand.
AATAATGAAAAAAAAAATCTTAATTTCTTTATAAAACCAAATGACACTGTTGTTGACTCCATGTGAACAAGAACATGTGGGTTTTCAGCCTATATTCATTGACTCTTAAAGATAATGCAGTTTTTGATGGTGCCTTTATGTGCCATCGTTCTCTTCATAACGTGAAAAATGCTTTCATGTTTCTGATAGGGAAATGATAATTTGCAATCTTGAAGAGATTGTCACATGAAGGAGATTGCATGTACTGAACTGCATATGCTGCACAGATGAGGTAATGTCTGTGGTGCACACTTGAGATTAACCTGGTTGAAGCACAGAATACCATTTTAATGATGAATTAAAAAACAAAGGGGGGGTGTGTGTGAACATATTACTTTGGGCAAAAAGGTGAAATCCTCCTCTAAGAAGGTTAAACATGAGAGAAAAATGCTATGCTGCAGAAATGAGCTGGAGAATTAATGCATTGTCAGAGGGAGTTTGGAGAAAAAGAGCGTCTTCCCAAGTTGACATATGACTTAATGAGGGGCTGAAGAAATGTAGTGGAGGTGTAGAGGGGAAATAGATAAAAATAATTCCAGTTTCCTCTTACCATCAGAATTCCAGGTGTTATGTGTTTTCTTTGCCTCTTGAGTCTAATAAAAGGCTTGTGGGAGTCAATGAAAATATTTTTGTCTCTGTGTTCTATTTTTCCCCAATAACAGAAATTTTAAGAAAAAATGAAACACCATGGTAGTCCAAAAGGCATTTCTTTAGATAACGTAGATTGCAAATTATTTCCTTACAGGACAAGCAGTATAATCCTAGATAATAGTTCAGCTTTTAAACTAGTTTTGATCTATTTTCACAAAACTAAGGTTTTAAGAAATTTAATTGGTTTCAAAATATATTTACGATTGCACATGATATGCTATGTTGAAATACACCCTTTCAAAAATGATCTAGATACGATCAGTGCATATGCTACCTGAAATAAATTACTTGCCTTATGTACAAAGTGGGGGGAAAAGCATGTTTCATAGATCATTGCATTGAAGCTTTAGAAATGTGGCACAGTATTGAGTATCTATATGATTTTTAGAAACTGCTGAGACTTTGTAGCCTAATGATTGAGGGTTTTTACATTTTCCAGGTGTTAGCAATTTCAGTCTCTGTTCTACAAAGAAACTTTTTGCTTTAATTATATATATTTCTTTTAAACTGAAATCATAAGATGCTTCGCTAACATGCTCCATTTATCACCACAGTCTTTAAGAGTGCACCTTCAGAAATAGATTTTTTGTAACTGCGGAAGTGGAAAGGAAAGCTGAGAGGTAGTTCTGTTAATTGAAGAAGGTTAATCTTGTATGGTGAACTTCTTGTGCGGATAATCACAAATCTGAGCAAAACCACAATTGTCTGCTGACGTACCGTTTCCACTAGTTACAAAGAAATACATTATATTAACAGGATGAAGGATTATATTAATATAAAAGTCCTTAGATAAATGTTTGTAATGATAGAATATAATTCTTGATAAGCAAGTGGAAGAAACAGCTATAATTAAACATCTGTATATGATGTCAATAATTTTATGCCAGCCAGTGAGAATCCTTTCCCCTAGGCAGGTAGCTGGAAATACCAACAGAAGCATGATTCAGGTCGGTGGACTCGAACTCAAGGATTTCTGCTTGAAGTCAAGCTGCAACTGCCAGTGAAAAATGATTTCAGTTAATGCACCTTCCTGCACAGCAGCTAGAGAAGTAAGTGGAGGGAGGTATTATTCCTGGGTTTGCTTCATATTACCTTTCAGAATACGGGTTAGTCTCCTTGTGTCTCCCAGGCCCAACACCATCAGCAACACAGCTGCCATGCCATGTTTCATTTTACCTGCTGAGTGAAGGCTACCACACCATTTATTGTGTGCGGGGGATTTCCCAGACAGAAATCACTATGCTTTTACTGTGCATAGCATGTGCAACGAGCATGAAGCTTCTGGGAAGTGTTGGAGTTACTGTAAATGTGCAATAAATTTGGCACTCGGAGAGTGTTTTGGGCTTGCTGTGAATGTGTGAATCAGCCATGCAGTCTATTAATGGCAAATCTGAAGCTTCCAGGCAGTGTCTGACTTACGGCGTGTGAACGTACAGTTAGAATCACAGCTTGGTTTGGGTTAGAAGGGACCTTTGAAGACCACCTAGTGTAACCCCCCCTGCCACGGGCAGGGACATCTTTCACTAGATCAGGTTGCTCAAAGCCCCATCCAACCTGACCTTCAACACTTCCAATAATAAGGCATCCACAAATTATCTGGGCAACCTGTTCCAGTGTCTCGCCACCCTCATTGTAAAAAATGTTTTCCTTATATTTAATCTAAATGTACCCTTTTTTAGTTTAAAGCTGTTGCCCCCTGTTCTATCACAACTGATCTGGACAAGAACTTCAGAGATGCATTGCATTGCCCAGTGACAAGTAGCCGGAAAAGGGGACATGTCCGGGGAGACCCAGGCTAGGGCAACTCAGTGCAGATCATTGCAGAGCAGATCAGTGCCTTCTGGCAATCGGGGAGACTTCAGGCTTTGTCTTAGCTAAGTTTGTTGTTCCTTAAAGTGAAATTTGCAGGGTACTAAACTCCTGTAGAGAGATTAGAGGGCTGTGTAAGGTCAGAAACAAAATGGGTGGGGTTTTTTCACTATGACTTTGCATTATCTTCCCATAAGCTGTGTATGAGACTGATGGAGTGGAGAATGTGGAACTTGTGGAGAGGCAGAGTTTGTGGGGAACAGCCACGAGCCTGAGTCCAGACTGTTCTCCTCATGAAAGCAAAGTGTGCTGCCGTCTCATTGTACATGTGCTTTGCCTGTTTTAATAAATCAGATGGAGAATGGAATTTTTTCTTTTTATATCTCATTGGGAGTAATTTTGCTGCCTAGTCTTGAACCTGGAGGATATTTTAAGAGGATTTTTCTCTTGATGAGGTGATAACCTGAAATGGCACAGGAAAATCTGATGCAGTGTGTTTTCATTCAGGGGCTCTGTTTTACAGACAAGCCTAGTGATAGGAAAAGGAAGCTTGAAAAGAAATTGTTAACTTCATAGATCTAAAGATGTTAACTTTTCTGCACATGTGTATTCATGGTTTTGAACTTTACAACTTATATGCCAAAGAAATGCTTGGATCCCATGCAGTCCTCCAGTGGGTTATACATTTCCAGAATCTTACTGTATATGTAGAAATACACATATCACATAAAGAGCATCTCAGAGAAGCTAGGGAAAGCTTCCTGGCAAAGGACGGGACGGGATCTGGGGATGGACTCCTAACAAAACAGTGAAGAGGATTGGCGCTACTTACAAGGTTAAAGCCCAAACAAAAGCAAGAGGGCAGAAGGAATGTCACCACATTAGGAAATATGCACTGACAGCTAATACTGTTGCTGCAGATGGACGTTTCGGGCACAATAGCTGGTAGCTGTCCCAGGACCAGCACAATTGATGCTTCTGCCCTGCAAACAGCCGGTTGTGGGTGGTGAAATTGCTGCCGTCCTTTCTTCTTTTCCCTTATTGTTTCTCTCTGGAATGACTGTGACTTCCCAGGGCATCTTTAATAATATTTCCTTGCACGTGCACCAAAGGTAGCTCTAATTTTTTTCACTTTGTTTCCAGAACAGCTGCCTATTCCTTTCTGTTCGCAGCCTCCACCCTCACCCTGCGGACATGATAGCAGGCTGTGAGCTTCTGGAGTCAACAATCAGTCCCTTAACTGCCATAAAAAGAAAAAAAAAAATCAATCTCAGTGAACTTTGGCATATTTTTCTAACTGATGTGAATGAGATGAAAGGGATAGCTGACTTCTGTGACCTCTGCAGGATAATTGTGTATCATGTGTTGCGTGAATAAAGGGGTGTGCCTTAGCGGCAAAAATGGGAATTGACACCATTCTGCTCTTTAACAACATCCACTGGCGTGTGTCGCCCAAGTACATTAACAGCTGTCACCCTTCATTTCTCTTCTGCTCACCTCCCACATACTTTGTTCATTTGCCTGATGCAACTTGGTGAGTTAAAAAGTTTGATGCTTAGAATTGTTGAGGCTCTTGTTTCAACTTATTTTCATAAATGCAAATGTAATTATTAGTCTGCTGATACTCTTTCCATCTTTACCAGAACAAGACAGCAGAACAGAGTCAGCAGAACACGTGGGCGGATTCTTCCATGCGTTGCTGCATTGGAACCTGTAGGAGGAATGCATTGACATAGGTCTACATTACAGGTAAGATACTTGTCAAAGGAATGGGTTCTTGAGTGGTGCAAGCTGCCGTGTACATTTTTAGGACTGAGGTCTGCTCTCCGATGTTTTTTTTCAATAAAATTCTTTTTAGTTGCTTTTGTGGTATTTCTTTCTCAATCAAAAATGAGTAGCACTGAGAAGGCTTTGAGCAAAACGGGGTTTATATTATAAGTTTGTGAAAGATGTATTATTCCCATGTTTTCATTTCATTAAAGCTTTTGTGTCTGGCTGTAAACCAAGCTTCTGCCATGTCTTTCTCCTCATGGAAGGTTTCGGAGCAATCCAAGCTGAAGTGCATCATCTTACTACATCACTTTAGTCAATTCAAAGTTGAAATGTTCATGCTTGTGTTTAAAATTATGTATTTAAGCCTCTTCTGGAGTTGAGAAGAAGGTCTAACACAGACAGTATGAGCTTACTTTCCCTTTGCTTGGTTAGGATAGAGAGTTATCCTGTTGCATAGAGCCGCTGTATGGTACTAATTACGCTGTAGGAAAGCTAGCACATACTGCGTGTGTGTGCTGGAGCTCGATTTGTTCTGCTCTCATCTGGGCTGTGGGAATTTGTTTGACAGTTGAAGGGATGTTTGAACTGGCTGTTAAGTACTACGGGAGCATTGGACAAATGGGACCGAAGATACTGCTCAGGAGAAGGTCTGTCCAAACATCTGTCTTGCTAACTAATTATGCTTAATATAGTAATACTCAGTAAACCTTTTGGTGAGGAAGTTTGACTTTCCTTTTACAGCCACAGTTATTCTATAAAGCTTTTCGCACAGGTACAGTCATACTTCTTATGCTGGTACAAAGCAGAATGTACTTCAATAAGCATCCTAAATAAATATTGGAATATGGGTTAATGACATAAGTACTTTTATCATGATATATCCAGATCCATGGTAAGAAACACAGGAAATATGAATTTATGCTGGCACTCTTAAAACAGCAACACCTTTTAGTTTCACAGGGACTAATTTGTGTGAGTCACTGATGATAAAAAGGTTATGCTTGAAGAACCTGGTTCAATAACTATTGTATTTAGATGGAGCCTTTCCTGGGCTTTGGATCAAATTTTAATTTCTAACTTAAGCTATTTGTAAGTTAGAAGATATTTCAAATGCCTATGGATTTCTTTTGATGTGTTGAATGTGTTCCGAAGTGAATAATGGTTCAAAGGAATGGCTTGTGCTTGACAAGAGTGGACTTTAGAAATAGTACAACTTTTTACTACTGTAAATCTTTGCTATAGGAAAGTCATAGTTAAAGCCAAACCTGACTGTGACTGTAAAGGAAGTAGGTGAGACCATTTTCTACTACAGTGATTAAAAACACAGAGCAGTGCACTCTGAGCTGTGAATTAGTTCAGAAACGCAATGTTTCAAGTTGTGGAATAAGCAAGAAGGGGCTAAAGCACTTATTGTGAGCAGCTTGCTTAACCACAGCATTAAGCTACATGGGAGGTCTGTTTAAAAACACTTTGTTTAGCAAAGAAGCAACAATTAGGATTAGAAACAGTTTGTCTGTTAACATCTAAAACTAATTTCCTGGCTGTGACTTCATGGCAATATCTGTATCATATGAAAGACCTAAAACCAAACACTGGTCCAAAAATCTAGAAAATATTCAGAAGTATGTTTGTATGTGAGCCCTGGCTTGTTTCTTTGAGCTATCTGAACTTTTCCACCTTTCATTTTCAGGATAAGCTGTGAAATGTAGCCCTCTGCTTATGCCTGGCTGTGAAATCATGTTTTCTAGCTGGCAAGGCTTGTAACTGTGCAGACTCTCTCTCTCAGTTGCCCCGCGTGATCAGAGAATGTATGTTTGGAAACATCACAACAGGTTAAGTACATTGGCTTTCCTTCCAACCACTCCTTCCTCCCCGATGTCTCGGATAAGGCTTGTAGGGTTTTGCTCTAGAGCACAGCCCCTGTCTTTATTTGGGCTGTGGCTGCCTTGCAAGAGCTACGCCTGCCCCGGTGCTGAGGAGACTCAGCGAGTGCAGGTCTCTGCGAGCAAGGTTTCAGCGGGGTTTCTGTTTTGCTCACAGCTTGTGCAGAGTGCAGCTACTCATTTACTCCCTGGCGAGAGTTACTGTGATCCTATTAAGTCACAGCTGCATTCTTTACATTGGCCGCCTATAAAGCACAGATTAATTTCAACTGGTAGCTTTGATTTTTAAAGCACTTAATAGCATAAAGCTTGGCTATGTTTGAAGATCATCTTCAGCCTTCACCTTCTGGGCACCTGTGGTTGGCCACAGCTCACTGTGTAATGTTTCCCACCCTCTTGCTCTAAATTGGGATGTATACTCATCTTCACTAGGGTGCAACCTGCTTTGTTTCTCACCTTTTTGACAAAGCTTCTTTGATTTGATTACTAACAACAGCTCTGTACCTTCTTTCCCTCCTTCTTTGAAGCCATGTTTGACAGGAATCCCACAAATGCTGTCTTAGTAATCTTGCTAATAAATGTACAGTTGCTCTGTGGCAACGCAGGGCACTGCGCCTTTGGAGAAAGTCTGGAGAATGAGCCCTGCTCACCAGCACAGGAATGTACAGGACAGCAGCTCTTCTCTAGAGGTTCGTAAGTACAGAAACTCATTCTGGGAGAGCATTTTGTGTTTAAAACGTTTGTATTCCAATCTTTCAGGATAGCCACATGTTCAAAGCATGAGCCTGGAACTGCAATACATACATGTCAGACTGGGTGACTTCTAGGACATCAGCTGTGATCTGCTCTTTCACTGTGTCCTAGTTTCAGCTGGGATAGAATTATTTTCTTCCTAGTAGCTGGTATAGTGCTGTGTTTTGGATTTAGCATGAGAATAATGTGATAACACATTGATGTTTTAGTTGTCACTAAGCAGTTTATACTAAGTCAAGGACTTTTCAGCTTCCCATACTCTACCAGTGAGGTACTGCCCAAGAAGCTGGGAGGGAGCACAGCCAGGACAGCTGACCCAACCTGGCCAAAGGGCTATTCCATACCATATGGCGTCATGCTCAGTATAGAAACTGTGGGGAGTTGGCCAGGGTGCAGTGATCATTGCTCAGGGACTGGCTGGGCATCAGTCAGCGGGTGGTGAGCAATGGCATCACTTGTTTTTCCTGTGTTTTGTTCCTCTCTCTCATTTTCATTACATTTAAAAAATACTATTATTATTATTTATTATTTAATTTCAGTTATTGCTCTTCAGATTGTCTCCCCCATCCCACTGGGTGGGGGGAAGGCGAGTGAGCAGCTGTGTAGTGGTCGGTTGCCAACTAGGGTTAAACCACGACACACTGCAGCAGCGGTTGCATCTGATGGACTGGTGAGACAGTTGATGCACCTTCCCCAAAAGGCCAATTAGAGCTCTGTTAAATAACCTACAGGCTGGACTGAGGGTCCTAACCTAAGCCCCAATGCTTGAGAAGGAAAAGGCTGCTTCANAGTGTCATCTGCCTTCTTTGGTATATGATATTTTTTCATTTTCTTTTCAGGTTTGCAACTGATATGTTTTTTCTATACCTTTCTTATACATATAGGGTAGGTATAAAAAATATGTCCATGTGCTTACACACTTGAACGCCTATATATGTATATGTGTGTAAGGTAAGGGATATACAGGATACATTACTATATGCACTAGTTGAAGACTAGTTGAAAGTCAGAGCTTTTGCATACTGGTTAACACAGCTGAATTTAACTTAAAGATATTGTTAAGCTTTGTTATATTTATTTGACATCCATTATTGTAGAATGTTTTCTCTGTTTTTTAAACTCAAGAAGACAATTTCTTCTTCAAATGACATCTAAGAAAATTACCCTAAAGCAATTTCCACAACCAGAAGAAAAGCAACAAACTAATTGTATAAATATTACGTTCTTTTTGTCAGGTGATCAGTTACTATAATACCATAAACTATAGAGAGAATCTTTCACCTGTATATGAATTCCGAAGTGATTAATCCCTCAAGGTATCTATTTTAATAACAGAATAATATTTCTTAAAAAGATGAGGAGGAATTTGGTATCAACCTAAAACTACAGAGAAACATAAATGATGAAAATTTAACTCACAAATTTTGTGTGAACCAAGTGAAGCCAAACCGCTGACAAGATGTAGCATGGAATTGGCAATGTTAGGTGAAGTAGTACTCCAAATTTATGTTCTAGTTGAGGTAACTGTAACACCAGTTTATATTGACTGTTGTGCTTACAGTCTTAGTTTTGTGAGAAGAAGAGCACAAAGATTCATCTGGGTCTGTGACTGGTAGAGGATGACTAGGTAAGTGCAGAATAGCAGGGGAGACAAATTTTGATGCCTCTTCTGGCATTTCTTTCCTGCTGCCAGAAATCAGAGGCGTAAGGACTTCCTAAGCCAGAGATTATTTCTTCATGTTATTAGCCTTTGAGTACCTTTTTTTCCATTAATTCATCTAATTGCTTTCTTAAATTCACATAAACTTTCAGGATTATAAGTGCCGCAGTTTAACTATGCACTGTTTATTTAAACTTGCCATCCCATCACTGTCTCAGAAGCCCCTTCGTGTTTTGCTTTATGATAAACAGTGAATAATCATTCCCTGTTCACTGAAATCATGCCACT
>VZTL01037214.1:0-22967 GCA_013400535.1 Scopus umbretta
TTTGAATAATATCATAACGTCATAGAAGAAGGTAGTAGATTCGAAAAAAGGGTTTGGTACATGATAATTTTGTTTATTAGTGTTGTTTTTTCTTTCATTCATTTCTTGTTTTCCAAGCTGCATGATTACACAACTTGTTTAGATGTAGGGCAGGGTTGCTTTGTAGGCTTCTGAGCTAATTTTTGGAGTTGTGTAAGAGTTGTTGTAGCTGAAATCTTGTAGTACTGCACATCTGGTTTTAAGTAAGATGATTTCTCTGCAACCTCCCCACCATTGTAAATGTGGCATTTGGAAGTCAAAATGCTCCTAATAATGCTTAATGTAATGCTTGAAGACAGCAGGACTCCAGTTCTGTCTGGTGCTATGTAGTATGTAAAATAGAGTAGCATTTTTATTTTCTGTACATTTTAATGCCAATGATTTATTGAATTCAAGCCACTGAAGGTCTTGTGGTACAGCAGATGAATGCTGTCCATTAGGAGGTAGTTCTTTCCAGGTGATACGAGAACATTCTTTGCATCCAGACTCCTTTCTTGGCAACCAAACAGGATTTTTAAGCCATATCATGCCCACCAGCAAGTTCTCTTGCTGATATGAGTCTGCAAGAGAATATGAGTCTGCTCATATTTAGAGTCTGAACAATTTTGTGACATTGTGGAGGACTGATCAGATGAGCCTGGATCAAGCTGTGTGTTCGTTTCCATTGCTGTGATGGTTAATCACTGACGCTTTCAAAAAGGGTTTTTTGGTGGTTCCCCTTTGGTTTCATGTGAAACCTGTACTTGGTAAAGGTGGGACCAGTTCTTCCTCTCCAAGGCTTTTGAATCTGTAAGGAAAAGCCTGCAGCCTTTCCTTGCAGTCTGTGAACTGGGTTTGTAATGCAGGCATCCTCTGCTGAAAGGTGCTTGAGAACATAGAGATGTCAGACATCTGTTCTGCAGGGAGAATTTCCTGAACGCATTGACAGCTTCATCCTTTGTGTGCTACAAAACTAAAGGTAATTTAGCCGTAAAGCTGGGGTGAAATCCCAAGTGTAGCTTAAGATTTTCATCTGTTGCTCAAGCATGCAGGTACCAGGTGCTGGAAGGGCTGTGGCAAGTCTGAGTGCTAATTTATTGGGGTGCCATAGGCAGCCAGCCTCTTGCTGTACCAGGGTAGCTTGTGCCTTCAGGCTTGCAGGATGATGTGGTACCAGGTGAGCAGCCATGCTACTCTCTAGCCTATGGGAGTATCCTGTTAAAAATGGGAGGATTGTGTTTTAAGTCATTCATGTATTGGATCAGGAAGAGAGGGAAAAGGGCTCCTCTGGGTAACGACAGGCTCATTTAGTCTGCCATCGCTAGCGTGTGAGGCTAGAAAGTGTTATTGCTTGGCAAATGGGAAATTAGTAAAAACACTAATTGCATGCTGCATTATACTCTGTGCCACACTGTGACAGACCAGGTGGGCAGCAGGTCTCATCCCCCAGTGTTTCTAATATGCCATGTCGGAAACCGGTAAATGATTTGGAGAAGATGGGGGGCTATTGCAAAACTCAGAGAACAGGTCACAGAAGTGGGAGAGGGGACACCGGGGCAGTCCTGGGAGGGGAGGTGCTGAGGGTGTGTGAGGTGTGACCAAACAAGTATGGCTCAGCTTAGCAGACTGGAAGCTGGGAGCGGATGTTGCTGCCATGTACTAATAGAGCAGGGGAGTAAATATTGGCAAGTTTACAGCTATTTAAGCTAAAGGTTAATGTTAGCACAAGAACAGAAGGGTATAAGCTGGTTATGAACAAACCCAAGCTAGAAACCAGAAAGCGATTTTTCTAGTTGTTAGTGAACAGCGTCCAAATGGGTTTCTTTGCCCCTTCTGTTTCTAATTAATCTAAAAATGGGTCTGTTTATGAAAGCTATTACATGACAGTTGCCTGTGGGAGCAAAGAATGGGACTTCATCATCCAGGAAGCCTGTAAGTAGGCTGTGAGAAATGTCCGTGGAACCACAGCCTCCATAACTATTTTTTGTAGCATGGCCTCCCCGTGTTTACCCTGCCCACCTGCCTGCCTTTGCTGCCAAGCTGTGCTGGTTGCAGGACCCTGTGGGTTTCAGAGCACAAGCAGAGGTGCGTAGGAGAGGTATTTGCTATTTAGATGCTGTCAGTGAAGTAAAATTGTGAAAATCATGTTGCAGCCCCTCTTGGATGGTGGCTTTTCCATGCAGTTGTACAGCAGATATTAAGGATGCTAGACTGTGTGAGGGGTTTCTTGAAGAACGGTAGTTATTAGTGACTCATGCCTGGTAATGAACCTGTCATAGACATAATTTTGTTTTCTGACAAATGTTTCAAGTGGTAGCAGTTTCAGAAAATACAGTGTAGTTTGTAAACAGGTTTGTTCTTAAATGAGATTTTTAAAATTCCCCATGGGATTTCAGTTGCTTATTTAGATAGTAAATTGCAATTGAACCTATATTCCTTAAAAGTTTTTAAAAGCTAACATTAGAAAATTATTTTCTAGGGGAGCTTGAAAAGCAACAGAGATTATCAAGACAAAATTGGTGATGTGTACTGAAAAGGACATAATAGAGCTATACAGCAGAGGGAATTTGGGTTTAGCCATGAACTGATTTATCTATTTAGCTTCACTTTGGCCAGTACTTTAAGTTGTTAATTACAAGAATATATGAAATACAAATAGAGATGGCTTTATGTAAAAGATCAGTTTATTTTAACCATGTTTCCATCTGTTTTTTATTTTTGTTAATGAGTCGATATTCACCTTGTATTTTAAGATAACACACATTTTTGAGAAACTGTTACTGCGAAACTGAGAGTGCTAAATTTTATTGCAATTCATTTAAATTTTTCTATTTTTATTCAGTGCATGTTAGTGCAGCAGATTGAAATGCATGGAAGTGGTTTTGTGCTAGCTCGTATAATGGGTACTTACAGAGTCCTAGAATAGTTTGGGTTGGGAGGGACCTTTAAAAGTCATCTGGTCCAACCCCCCTGCCATGAGCAGGGACATCTTTGACTCAGGTTGTTCAGAGTCGAATCCAACCTGATCTTGAATGTTTCCAGGGATGGGGCACCTATCTCTGGGCAACCTGTGCCAGTGTTTCACCATCCTCATGGTAGAAAACATCTTCCTTGTACCTAGTCTGAATCTACCCTCTTTGGGTTTAAAAGCATTACCCCTTGTGCTATCGCAACAGGCCCTTGAAGGGTCCAGTTTCGTCACCACAAATATCTATAGTTTGGCTGGTGTATTCACTCTGAATTTTGTTATGCCTGATTTAAGGAACTTGATTTAAAGCAAGTACAATTCTTCTTCATATTTTGTGACATGGATACATGTTACTCATCCTAATTAAGTCACTCTATTTTTAGCTTGCAGTAGTAATAGCTAGTTAATATACAAATGTGTACAGCTGCTAGAATCATCCCTTTTTCATTCTGTCTTTACACCCACTTCTCTCCTATTTTGGTGAAGGTGGAGTGGCTTCTGTGACCTGAGAGCAGAGGCAGCAGCTACTGGAATGCCCCCCCCCGCCATCCCTGCTCAGTATATGGGTGTGTTTTGATCAAACTGTGCTTGTCCCTCCCATCACAGACTTGCCAAATGGCTCTAATTGGCTTCTCAGCCACTTGACCTAGGCCAGCTGATGAAAGCCTGTTTTGGAGTGCAATTTTCACCCCCTTGCAGAGGCTTTCTAAATCCAGTCATTTTCATTTTTCACGTTAAATTTCCTCCCCACCCCTCCTGATCCGGGGAGCAGACTGACGGGGTTTCTAGGCCCAGTTAATTCAGGCCTATTTGTGGAGCCTGTCAAGTGCCTTTACTGGAGGTGTGAAAGCCATGTCTGAGCTTATTAATATGGGTGTGATTGCTGGAGTCAGCTCTGTCAGAGCTATGGTATGGCAGTGCCACCTTTTTCTCATTCAGTGCCTACACTAACAGTGTCCTCAGAGACTGACAGAGGCATATAAGTAGTTCATAACAAGTATTTCTGGGGTATTTTGGTTCATTAATCAACTGATGCCTTCTGCAGGGAATGTAAATATACAAAATTATTCCTACCTACAGAGAAAAGCATATTATTAATTGAGGAGACATAAAGACCAAAGCTAGGGTAGTAAAAAAGATTCTTTCCCTGCTTTTTGAAAGTTGGTGCATCTGTAGCAAATCAGGAAGAAAGTGCTGGCAAAGGAAACAATCCATCAGCAGAGCTAGCTGAGCATTGCTCCATGTGGTTATTAGTTTTTATTCCTCTGCCACAGTGTTATGTGGTGCTGGACAAGCCACAGTGGCTTTTGAAAAGGTTTTTTGCATTGCCTCTCCCTGTGATCCATTAATTGATTTCTGGTTATTTGACTTAAGATGCTGGAAATGAGCCATTGGAGCAGTAAGTGAAGTAGCTGGAAGCCAGACTTCATAGTGCTTGGTATGTTCCAAACTTAAATACTCTGAAAAGTCAGGCTTTTGTTATCTTGAGATGGCTGTCCAAACAGAGAAGGTGGTCTTGCCCTGAGTTTGCCCTCATTTTTCACTTGTAAAATGGGGATTTTTTCACTTCACAGGTATGCTATGCAAACACCAATTAATGCTTGAATTACTTGAGTAATATGGTGATGAGTGCAAAGAATATTTCTTGGCCCGCTGCATATAACAGTGATATAACTACATGTAATTAATGGTAGGGCCTGGCTGTGATGGAATAGATAATGCATGTGGGTTTTGCTTTGAATAACATGAAAGAAACAGTATTAAATAGTTTCTTGTTCAGTGAGCTGTAGGACATCCTCTCTGCTTGCTGAGAAAGGGGTTTACCTCCAACTGGAGAAGGAGTTGTCTTTAAGTTCATACTGGGTGCTACCCTGTAGGATCAAGGCACTGAATTCCTGTAGCCAAATCCTCCTGTGTTGGACCTATGTTTTGCAGAATGCATGAACAGTTTTGTCAGAGACCATTTCCTTGTTCTCACTGTCAAGCTCAGGTAGAAAAACATGCTCTACAGTGTTTGAACTAAGTCTTTGTGTTGTGGACAGCTGAGTTGTCTTGCAGACCATCCTGGGGAGTAATGCCGTTTCATCTTTTGTCACTAGAGAAGTGAACCTCAAGGGGTGATGGTACTAAGCTAGCACCGGGGTCTCTAATAGCATGCCAAGATTACATGCAAAGGTAAGACACATCAGTGCCTGTTGGCAGATGTATGCATTACCATGTGGTTTCCTATCTGAGACAGGTTCTGGAATGACACAGGCAAGGAGCAATAAAGCTGAGACCTGAGCTGTATGTGAAGCACATTAACTAGACCATCTATCTTACTCAAAAGCGTCCCTGAAAAATGCATGTACTCCTTCTTGTTAAAACGTTCTGGGATAGAGATTTTGTAGCTTCCTAGACAATCCATGCTCACTTACGATTAAAAGCTTTTCCAGATGCCTAACCTAGCTTTCCTCTGCTGCAAGTTATACTTGTTATTTATTTGTATTTACAGCAGAAATGCTGAATAATTGACTTCTCTTCTACTTGCCTCATCTAGTTCATGTTTGAAGGCTGTTATGTCTACCTGAGACCTACATTTCACAGCATCTGCAACTTTTCCTTCCCAGGTTTCTTGATAAAAAAGCAATTACACCTCTAACTGAGAGCGTAGTTTCAGGTTTTTCCACCTCCAGCATATGTCTGTGCACAGTTGCCTTTGCATTTTGGTGATGCTGATTACTTAATTAGATGTGCAATTAAGGTACTGATTGTAATTTTCCAATTTCATTAAATACCAAGTACATGTGTTTTGGATGCTATTAGGAGGGAGAGAGATGTAATTTGAAGGAGGAAGCAGCAGAGGGAGAGTTTTCTCTGCTATAAATGCCTCCTCGCTGCCTGTTGACCTAAGCTATTCAAGCAGAGTCTGGTTTAAAAGCCAGTATTATTTCTGGAATGGGGGCATCCAGCTGAAAAAATTTTTGAGTCAGCTGAGCTGCAGAGGGCAGCACAGATTTGCTAAGAGTCTGTCTTCTACTTGTACTTTTTGAAAATTCAGCTAGAAAAGGGCTTCCATGCTTTCAGATGGGCAGACAAAATCCAGGACAAGAGCTCTGAGGACATTCAGTTCTTTTCAGGAGCACATTTAAGGAAGGTTTTCTGTCTGTAATTGCTGGGACACAATGAGACAACATGCTACCCCATGAGACAGCTTTGCTTTTAAAGTCTGACTCTGACTTTGAAGGCTGGTGTGGGCTGTGATGAGTGGAGTTGGCACTGTATTGGCAGTGGCTTCTGAGGAGGTAAGGCTTGTTTGTGCCCCAGAGTGGCTGGAACTTACTGGATGAGGAATAAAATAGCCTCTTCCGTGAAGTGCTAGGTTGCAGACGTGACAGTACTTGTTCTTGTGTTCCAAGAGTCGAGAGTGCAAACATCCACGTGTGTTGTGGTTTAACCCCAGTCAGCAACTAAGCGCCACACAGCCGCTTGCTTGCCCTCCCTGCCCCTCAGTGGGATGCAGGGAGAGAATTGGGGGGAAAAAAAAAGTAAAACCTGTGGGATGAGATAAAGGCAGTTTAATAGCATAGCAGAGGAAGAGAAGATAATAATAATAATAGTAATGATAAAAGAATATACAAAACAAGTGATGCACAATGCAATTGCTCACCACCTGCCGACTGATGCCCAGCCACTCCCTGAGCAGCGATCGCTGCCCCCGGCCAACTCCCCCCAGTTTCTATACTGAGCGTGACGCCGTATGGTATGGAATAGCCCTGTGGGCAGGTTGGGTCAGCTGTCCTGGCTGTGCCCCCTCCCAGCTCCTTGTGCACCTGGCAGAGCATGGGAAGCTGAAAAGTCCTTGACTAGTGTCAGCACTGCTCAGCAACAACTAAAACATGAGTGTGTTATCAACCTTATTCTCATACTAAATCCAAACCACAGCACTATGTCAGCTCCTAGGAAGAAAATTAACTCTATCTCAGCTGAAACCAGGACAGTGTGAAAACAAGAACGGGGTAAGCAGGTTTAGCCTGTGCATTTAAAGGGCTGCTTCAGATCATCTTTGTCTGTTGTTCCAAGTGACAGTGATACTATAAACAAATCAAATGGAGGATGATTTTAATCTGAGCTTTTCTAACTTTATGACCAACACCCCTTTAAGGATTTTGCACTTTAAAAATTCCCGTCAGACTAAATCTCTTCTAGCCCCAGGAGGAGTTTTTGGCTGGTGTGGCAGCAGCAGCCTCAGTATGAAGGAGATGGGAAGACTCACTGCAGGCAGCTGTAAGGTCTCTTCTCAACACCTGCCTGATAAAAATTGGCCTAAACTATGAAGTGTAAAGATTTGTAGCCCTGCAAAAGCATTAGTGCTATGTTAACTCACTTTTTATTAACCTTATAAAAATCCCACTCCTTTAATCTTGCTGTGTTCTTTGCCTTGGAAATATCTTTTATTCCCAGGCTATGTGAGAGTCTTTCCATGTATTAGCTCAGAAAAGTTCATCTCTCAGGGTTTAACAGACACCCTTACAGTCAAATAATGTTAACAACATATAGAGTGTAAACATCTTTCATACGAAGACAAGTCAGACAGTGGTTTGGTCTCACTTATTCACAACAGATGGACTTATATTGCCTGTCCTTGGAAGGTAACCAGTCGCAATACCTCCGATCTCTAGCAGTTTTTTCAACATGCCAGTGCTATTCTTGTCATTTTTCTATGAGCCAAATAATTCACCTTTTAAGGAAGGAAAAAACCCTTTTTCAGGAGGGAGAACTTTTGGGGAAGATTGTCTTCTTTCTTTCCTTGAAGTGCTTCAAGGCCAATATCTGGCCATTATGAGTTTCCAAGGTGCTGGGGGTGCTGCTGTACGATGGACCTGTGCCTTTGTTCCTCTCTGAGCTTGCAGGTTACCCTTGCACTTTACCTTACCCTTTCCTAAAGGGAAAAGAAAGAATTGGTGTTTTGAGTGACACCTTGCTTAAAGAAACTTGTTCTTTCATCTGAAAGCAACATCTCTTAAGCATATGTTTTGTAAGTGTGTTCTGGAGCTATTGTAATGACAAAAATGGCATTGACAGGGTAGTTTTAAATGCCTTGGAGTATAGAGTCTCCTCTCTTCCAGGCTTCCGTCTCCACAGCACTGCTTAGGTTGTGGTGATGCACAGCTCCTCAAAGCGTGGTACTCATTGAGGACAGCTGTCAAACAGCAGGAGGTCACTGCTTTTTCATTAACACTTCAGTCTTTAGACTGCTGATTGATTTGATCTTCTTGTGGCTTTGAAGCAGATAATAAATAGCATGTTTTCACTGCTGAATCAAGTGATAAACTTTACACCATGGATTTGAACTTCCAAGGTCTAATGCAGCTCTGAACGCAAACTACCTTATTGAGAACTGTCTCTAGGGAGATGCAGCAGGCAGTTTCATTTGGGACAGATGGTTCATATTTTTCTTCAAGTGAAACAAATTAAAAAAATATTTTAGAGAGTGCTTGTCTGAGGCCATTCATGAGATGAATTAAGCTGGAGTGTGAGCTGGACAGAATTTATCCCTGGTGTTCCAGACAAGCTCTTTCCATTAGCTTTTGTCTCTTCTCTCTTGACTTCCCCCTGCCTCTTGTCTCTTTGTTTCATCTCTCTGTGTAACATTCGTACCCTCTAATTTGCTTAGTCCCCCAATTCTGTACTTCCCCAAGAGCCAGCACACCAGAAGTGTTCTTGCTTGTCTTCCTGCAGGGAAAAAGGGTGTGAGTATAGGAGAGGGAGGAGCAGGACCTGTACTTGAAGCATGCTCATTTTCCTTTGGTTAATCCACTTGTGCTTGTGAAGGAATTGCTTACTTTTATAATTTTACCAATAATTCAGTACCTTACAGGAAGTTGGAATGAAATACACAATGAGGATTGAAAAAGAAGAAAGGGCAATATATGCCTCACAGACATCAAAGCATTTGCCCTATATAGCTGAGCCTGTTTTTATCAGTTTTAATAACTCCCTGCTGGCTCAACCTAAAATTAAAATCTGTTGGTGAATTTAAAAAGTTGCAGTAAGAAGTATTTAAATTTTTAAGTGGAAGTTTATTTCTCTAGAAGGCGGCAAATAACTCAGTGCTCTGAGCCTTAAGGTAAAGCACACATTTTCTTATAGGCTTTTTTTAGATGCAAGTCATGACTGTTTTTCCTGATCATGAATTATCTTCATTATTTCAGTTAAAAAAAAAAAATCCCTGAAAAACAGAGCCTGTCTCAATCTCTTATGTGCGCTGGGTAAGGGTTTTCAAATGTTTGAAAGATGCAATCTTCCTTGCTTCTGAGGGCACCTGTGCTTTTGTCTTTTTGTAGCCACTTTTTCCCATCCAGCTCCTTTTGAACTGTGGTGAGGGCCATGACATTTTCCAGCACTTCATTGCTCCTGACCTCCGTTAGCAATGTCTTTTTGCCTAATGAGACTTGCTTGGTTTTTCCATGCATTTTCCTGCTCCTGACCTCCGTTAGCAATATGTCTTTGTCTAATGAGACTTACTTAGATTTTCCATGTTTTTTCCTGCTCCTGTTCTTATAAGGCAGCCATGGGAGTATTGGAATTTTACATTATAGTGCTTGGAAATCTGCACAGGCTCTTTGGGTCTCAAGAGCTGCAGCTGGAGGACTGTGTTTGGCCCCGGTGCATTTTTGACTTGGGTGGGCTAATGTCTGGTGTTGATGGCTGCAGGGATGGGCAAAGACAAAGGAAGGAAGAGATGTGAAGGACAGAAGCAGCAATAGCAAGGTTACATTGGCTCCACCTGTAGCAGGATCTTTGGAAAAAGTGAGGGATGTAAAAGCCTGGGAGGCTGTCTAATGGATGCTTCAGGTGCTATAGAGAGTTAACGTGAATAAGAAAGTGTTGTCTGATGGATGCTTAATATTTTTTTAAACTATTTCTGTGAAGAAGACCCCTGGCAAGATCTTTTCTGTGTTATTCATATGCAGAGCTTTGAAGATACTAAGTGCCGCACAAATCCTGGATTGCATTTTTATTTTCTCAGTTGGGCTGTCTTCATCCTTATGTGCATGAATTTGAAATGGAGCTTCAGCTCTGAGCTCAGGTGCTCTAACTGGTGTGTTTAGTAGCAATCATTTCTATTGCAGTAGAACTCAGTGCCCTCAGTTGGGTAGAAGCCCTGTACTCCTGGTGGGCTGCAAATGTATGATGAGAAATTTGGGGTCAGACTCTTAAAATCATTTAAACCTAAAGCACTTCTGAAAATATGACCTACGGTCCCTGCCCTTGGTGCAAGAGAAAAAACAAAAAGAGAGAGGGTTTTCTGCGGGATGGAGGATATGAGTGTCGACAGAGGAATGACAGCCTTACAGGGAGTCTGAAAGGAGGTCAGCAGTGTGATTTCTGTGCCTGGCTGGAAGGGGCAGTGCTGTGGCCGCACGTGGAACGAGCAGGGGCGTACTGTTCACCAGTGGTGCTGATGAGCTAAAGTATTGTGAACCATGGTATTAGTCTACGTGTATGCAAAAGTTGTGCTTATGTCCATCAAATTGGTAGGGACACCAGCCTGGCTGTTGTCAGCTGATGCTTCAGTGAGGTGCTGGGATGGACCTGTTGGACCAGAGGGTAGAAGGTGCCAGGATAATATTCCATTCAGTGAAGGCAGGGCTGGGAGCATAGTGATGCTTGTGGAGGAAGTGGTGAATAAAAGCTGATACTGGTGTAGGTAAGAGATTGGGGGGGAAGTATCATTCACAGCAAGGCTGGCTCACAAGGAGGTAGGAGGTATTTGAGCAGATGGGAGGATAGTGGCATTTCCACAGCTAAGTCATATAGGCCTCTTCAAAATCCCACCCCACACTGTGAAAAGACTTTGTTTTGAAGATGTGGTGAGTTGTCCTTGAGCAAAACCAGGATATGTGCACAGCTCCCATACAGTGCCTTGAGTGCTAAAGGCAGAGAAACAGTGTTTGGGAAGGAGGTGAGTGCTTATGTTGGATGCATGAAGAAGGGAGGCAGGGTGAAGGGAGCATTTATGAAAAGGAGGATGTGAACATGGACCAACTGGCAAGGAAGATTTTCTTAGCAGCAGTGTGTTGGATGCCCCTGGAGCAGTTTGTGGGGCAAATAAATGGTGCCTTTAATTCAGGCACTTCTTGCAGGATGAGTGCCGGCTGCTGCTCACTCCCAGGAGGGAAGTGTCAGTACAACGTGAGTGGATCTGATTCTGTGCACAACACTTATGCAGTCAATCTTTTATGTAACAATGTGACTTTTATTTTTGGGAAATGCAAGATCAACGGGTGTTCAATCCCCCACATTCATAGCAGAACTGGTACTAGTCTTCCTTGGAAACTGGATACGATTCATTTCAGCGAGGGCATTGCTGAATCTTGCGGGTTAGCCTTGGGTTGAACAGGAGATATAAAAATAAACATCTGTATCGGAGTTGGGTGAAGAATCTTCTTGGAGCTGGTTAACTATGTTGAGTCATGGGCTTTTTTCCCTAGCCCCCCTGCTCCACAGTCCTGCAGGATGGCAGGAGTCAGGCAGAGCACTTTTCCAGCACAGATCAGCTCACTGCTCTGTACTGCCTGCTCTCGTAATGCCGAAGGAGTGCGTTTTGTCTTTAGTCAGATTGGTTCCATCAGTTCGTATTTCCTTCTGAATGGATAATAAAGTGGAGAATCATTTCGAGGCGAGGAGTGTTGGTGCGCGAGCAAAGCGGGGAGGCTGCGTGTGTGAGGAGCTAGGCAGTAAGCAGCTGACGAGGAGGAGTAAAGTAGCAATAGCTGCACAGCTTTCTCTCTGCCTCTGAAGTACAATATTTTCTGTTGAGTCACAACTGAAGAGACGGATGAAGTTTTAACTGTACTTGGTACTGCCTGAGAAAGGGAAAAGATGCACTGTGGTGGTGAACTACGTAATTTCTGTTGAGGGATACTGCTGGAAGCTGACAGGATTTCTGCATTTTTGGCTTTTACATTAATTGGCTTCTGCTGTTTTTTGCTTTTTGGATTTTTAGTAGCTGTTTGCATTTCTTTTCCCCTTCAAAACATGCCTTCAACTTTATGTGATTTCTCATCCTAGTGCTGCTGTGGAACGGGATACTCTCGGTGCCTTTAACGTTGCTTTCCCCAGTACCTGAGATGGGACACCAACAATATGTTGATGATCTCCATAGTGCAAGTTCATTATCTGGTGAACCTTTAACAAGATTAGGAATCCTTCAGGACTTCTCTTTTCTATGAGAACAAGCTATTGTATTCTGTAGTTTTCTATTAATTCTATACAATTCCTTTCCTTTTTAACATTTTATTTTATTTTGAAGCAGCAAGGTAAGTGAATGATTGGAACAAATGAAGTGGCTGGGTATGAACTGCAAGTAGGCAGCAACCAAGGAGAATTGTTCTTTATTTTTTAAAGTGGGCTCTGCGTGTGTGTTTACTTTAGCAATACAATAGCTCCATTGGAAGCTGACTGGATTTAAACACGTGCTTTGTAAAAACAATTTACTCTTAGTATGTTCATTTGTATGCTCTATTTCTTAGTTTTTGTGTTCACCCATTAGACACTAATTGTATATGTCTTATTGCTGGTATAATTGAGGTTGTGTCTGTTTACTTGTACTTTTTTGTTAGGAGGGTTTGTATCTCGGATGGAATTTGACATCAAAATCACTGTGTGAAGAAGAGTTAAAGGGAAAGGGACTTGGGGATAATCTCAATCTGATCACTTGAAAAGCAAATAGCTTGAAAGTAAATAAATTACTGTTTTGATTCTCCCCTAAATGTCACTTAAAACAGGCTTGCTTTTAACCCAGAGTATTTGTCATTGGCCTGACTGCCTGTGCTGAGAAGCTTGTGAGCTGATGAGATGAAATGACTGGCATGCAGGAGTGATGAGGATGCTGTACAAGCTCGTGAATCAGAGCAGATGGTGTGACTGTTTCAGATATCTTTTCAGTTTTCATTGCTTTTATACGGGCAGCTTTCTTTTGCTAATGGAGTGAGCCTTTGGGGGATAAACATCAAGACTTAATACAGAATACTAAGGTCTTCAGTCCTCAAGATGAAGCGGAGAAAGCGTATAGAAGTAAAGCCGTGCTTCTAGCCCAGGAGGATTTTAGTTGCTGAGTGCTGCAGTTTAGCAGCATGAGATGGAAAACCCTAATTATTCCATCAGCTTCCTACGTTACCTTCACCCAGGCTGGCTGAATGCTGCTGAGTGTCTGCTGTGAAGGAGTGCAGGACAGGTCAGAAACAGTGAGCAAGCTCATGTAGTACCAGTCTGCACTGCAGCTGTGCTAGCACTGCCCTGACAACAGAACTTGGATCTCCTAATTTGTCATCCTGGGTTGGTGAGGGCTGCGTGAGTGTCCCTGTGAGCTGAGGCACCATTACCTGGAAAACCGGCTCCAGGTCTCCTCAGTGAGTAATCAGAGTTTTGAGAAAATTCTTAAGGACGAGTGTTTCCTGGTGGTTCTTGTCAGAAATGCAGCACTTTGAGAGTTCACACTATTGTTTCAGCACTGGTTTGTAAATTGGATTACAAGTAGAGGAAAGGTACAGCATGTTCTGTTTCTGGCAGAGCTCTTAGCATCCTTCAGCACTTTCATATTGGTGCACATGAACCTTATTTAAAGCAGTACTGGGTTTGTACTGGCGGTATTGTCTGCCTGCTCTCTGGTCAGAGGTAGCTGAGTAATCAGAAACCTTTCCCCAAAGCCTAGCACACATGCTTGTGCTTCAGTTCTTAGTGCTGTTTCCTTTAAACAAAATGTTGGTTCTTGCTCCTAGCTTAGCTGTTCAGTATAATACTTGGTCCTTAGGAGGCTGATTGGAGAAAAATCTGTTTTAAGGAACAGCTAGTGCTTTAGATTATTATGGGTAAACCATTCACTGATTGATCCAGCTGTGTACAAAACCCCCATGCACTGGAAATAAGGGGGCTGCTGAACTTAATTGCTTCTCAGTTTGCTCTTAAACCGCTGATAGCTGCCGCTCAGGTTTTGTATTTGCTGCCAAGGAGTGAAGTAACTTTACATAAGAATGACAGAAGCAGCTGTGATTTCTTTTTTTAGCAGTCAGTTTCCCTTTTTGCCTTTTTCTCAGCAGAGGCTGGTCTCAGAACTAGGTAGGATTGGACTTAGTTTGCCGCTGGCTAGGCTTGAGCCTTGCACTTCCACAGTTGGCAGCTTCCAGCCTGTTCCTCCCTCTGTACTGGGGGGCAATGCCTATTTCTGTCTCTGGATGCCACCTTTTCTTGGCCACCCGGTAACGACAGACCTCATTTGTTACTGCAACCTGTGCATCACTGTGCCAGCCACTGCTACTTTTAGCTTGCAAAAAAAAGCTGTGATAAAAGGATGTGGCTGCAGAGGGTATGAGCATATCTCGAAGAATGGCAGGGCTGCCTGGTGCCGATGCACTCTCTGGGGGGTCCCAAGACAGCTGGACTTAAAAGGCCTGAACATCTCAATCCCTCTCCATCTGTGCTCACAGAAGTCATGCTGAGGGGATGACCAACATTAGTCCCATTTAACAGAAAGCTGAGACACACTTAGCAACTTTTGTGGTTTCCCCTACATTTGTAGGGGGTATTAAGGAGTTAAGGCAGGGTGTGCTATCTCGTTGCTCTATTACATAGCGATACTCTTTAATTGTATGAATTTAATTTCATGCTGTTTTGCAACAAGATTTTTTTACGCTGGTAAATGCACTTGCAATGCTTCAGTGGGTGTTTTACCCTCATACTTAGTGATTTTTTTTTTTACTCTTCCTTTACTTTGTAGCTACACTGATAACTTGCTGGTACAGTGAAATATTACTCAGAGGTGTGTTTTGCCTCAGTTCAATGGCCCTGTGTAAAAGGTAAAAAATAACTGCAATGTGGGAGGTGCAGAACCATTAATCCATTCAGTCAATATGCAGTGCTCCTTGGATCAGTTTTCCACCATGATGGTGACTGCCTGGCCAAACCTGACTTTTTGTCACATCTACCAAACTGCTTTAGAAAGGTTTCAAGTGTGTTTTTTCTAAAATGGCTGGCTTTCATTGATGTCTGCACTGAAGTGTTCTAACACAGTTTTTGCTCAGCTTTATTGAAACAAACTTGTAGGTACAGATGAAACCTGGAAAACATCATTGGAAGTGCTTAAAAATTTCAGAAAGTTCTACAAGTGGGGCTGGGATGTGGTTTTGCAGCTCGTGTAGTAATTCCTGAAGAGGAATCTAGGTGGAGGCATGGCTGCAAAGGGACTGTGAAAGAGTTACCAAGGGACAGTGTAATAGTTTCTATGCTCATACTGTTTTGTTTTAAAAATAATTTTCATCCTTTTGTAACTAATGTCTTTTCAATAGCATGGATGTCTTTCCTCTTTAAGCCACTGTGAAGCGCCATGTATCTCTTCTGCACCTTACTTTTAGCAGAAAAGGTGAGCACATTTTTCAAGAAGACATTTTGTTCTTCAGTCCTGCTGCTCTTCACCCAGATCACTCAGCTCAGTACCTTCTTGTTCTGATAATTCATGCCAGGACTCAAAAGTCAGAGTTTTTGATAATTATCAGGAGAATGTTTGAAGAGACACATTCTCAGAAGCCATGTTTAGGTATGATCCAATCCAAAATTAAATCTAATCATGTTAATTAGAAAATTGCATGCTCACCTCCAGAAGTCATACATCAGCAGAGCTGGTGATAACCCTTCATACCTCTGTAAAGCTGTGTTGTTAGGACTCTTTCAGCAATTAATGTGCTTTAAAATGCTATAATATTCTCAGGAAGAATCGGTGTTTCAGCATGCAGCATGCTGGGGTGATGTTGCTATGGCAGCATTAGCCATGATTTCTTTCTCTCGTTAATGCCAAAACCTTTTTTTCCCAGAATGTCCTGCATTTTAGTTACTGGTATTCTTCATGTTTAAATGGTTCTTTATAAATTAACAGGACCATTTATCAGTCATTTTATTGCTTTTCCTAATGTAATTGCTAGTACAGGTAATGCTGTGGAAGATACTGTAAATAACAATCTAATCCGAAAGACTCAGTGCCATGGTGGCATGAGTCGAAAGCCAGAGAGGCTGCTGTGAAGTGTCTTTTGATCATAGTTAATTGGTTTTGTACCTCTTTGCTGGTGACTCTGAACATCACATCTGCCCTGGGGTACCAGCACCTCCTAACATGGTGGTGTAGGGTAAAGGTGTCTCAGTATTGCCCTTAGCATGATGAAAACCAGGGAGCCACTAAAAAGATAATCAGCCTAATTTTAGCAGAGATTTAATGGACATCGGGGTTGTACTCTCAGCCCCTGTTCTTCCACTTGTCTTCAGCCAGCTCACTGCTGTGCAGGGCGGTGCTGAAGGCACCACAAAGCTGCCTTTGTTTTGAACCACCTTTGTCCAGTGACTCACGGAAGTGAAGATACTGCTCAGAGGGCATTGCAGCCAGCTCTCCTCTCTCTGTTAAGCCTGACCTTCCCCAGAGTGCTGTAAGTGTAAAATATGACTGATCCTCAGCTGATGAGCAGAAAGCTTGTAATTGCATTTTATTCCTTCGTGGGATTTTGCATGTTCTTTTTTCTCACTCATTGATGCTGGCATGCAATGATTTTGCTCCAGTTGTCATTGCAAGTCCATATGTCAGGAGGAAAAGTAACTGTTACTCATGTATTACAAGGATATTTCAGAAGTGAGCCGGGTGACAAGCTAATAAGCTGTGAGGTGTTTGTGGTAGTTCACCCGTTTCCCCCATTTAAAATCTTGACATGTCAATTTTGCCCTCATGGGAATAGCAAAACAACCGGAACATCCCCATGTAAAGCCAGTGATGCTGCTTTTCTTGAGCCTGGCTTCATTTTGGGAAGTGGGGGATGTAGAAATGGTGGTACCTGTGCAGTGTGCACACCCAGTTAATGCTCCATGCTGAACTGAGCATGGAGTTCTCCTGGAGAGAAATGCCTGCTAAAAAGGCAGTCAGAACAAAGCTTGTGTAGTCAATGAGGGCTTGCAGTATCTGGCAGGATACCAGGATGCAAATACTCTTTCTTTAAACACTTGATTTCTTGTTATGTGCTAACATGACTCGTGGAGTGATTCTGGAAGAGAAAAATACTTCAGCAAGGACTTGCATCCAGATTAATATCCCCCCTTAGCTGAACCTGCACTAACTTTCATTGTCACTTTGCCTGTTTGTGGTACAAAGAAGCATGACCCTAACACAGGCAACGTTAGAGGAATAAGGGATCTTTATGAGGGACAAGTGGCTGCAGAGCACCTAGTCTTGGAGCAGTGGAAGGGAACAGGAGCGCACAGACAACCCTGGCTGGGGAGTAGGAGAGACGGACCCTGGCCGGAGGTGCAGCAGCACTGTGGGGTCAGCCAACTGGATGAAGTGGGCGAATATCCAGAGCTCCAGGTCTGAGCGTGGGTCTGGGGTTGCAGAAGGCAGGGAATGGAGGGAGGAAGCCTGCGGGAGAGGTGCAAAGAGGGCGATTCTCTTACCTGCTTCTTGGCATTCTTCTAAGTGGGCAGTGTTTTGCACTTTGGTGGAAACAGAGATTTCCATTCACTTCTACCCACTGTAGGGAAAGGTAGAGAGGCATCCTGCTGAGCCAGAGCTCCCATCCTCATATTCTGCTCTAGCCTTGCTCCTGGCCTGGGAGGAGACAGTTTCTGTCCCTCTTGGGACAAGCTGGGAAGGTATTGTTGGTATTTGAAATCAAAGTTCTTGTTTGAAAATCTCTAATGAAATAAGTATTTGTGTATATCTATAATATATATACATACATACATATATATACACACACCCCAAACACTGTATGTATAAATAAAAATGACAGTGTTGTAGTGTTTGCACTGACCTGCCTGCTTTGGAATGGCTGCAGTCCTGCAAGTAAGTGTTCAGCAGGAAAAAGCATTCTCTGAAACAAACTGCTGCTGTTAAGTGTTGCAGCAGACAAAGGAAATGAGAGCAAACTCTGGCTTGAATTAATGTCTTTTTTTGAACTAAAATGATCATTAAGCCCCTCTGGTGCCTTGAAAGCTGCATGCGGAAGGAAGCATGACGAACACTGAGCCTTCTGAGGGAATCCTTGCACAAGCATGTGTAGGCTTTTCTCCTAGCACTTGTGGTTCAATATGTTGGAAAATATTTGAAATTAGCATCTCTGTGTGCTACCATCAAGCAACACGTGTAGGGAGCCACAACTATAGAGCTTGTCTTGGCTGCTGTTGAATTTGGGTGCTTGCTCTCTGAGGGATCACTTCTTAATATTGACACAAAAGTGTTTATGGTGTTAAACACCAGTTAGCCATTCAAGTGAAGGGTAAACTGTGTAAGTGGTGGAAGAACAGAGCCTGAGCAAATTTTTCTTAGGTCAACCCTGTTCCATGAGGGAGTGGGTAGGTAAGAAAGACACTAAAAAGCAAACCTGATCTTTATGGACCAATAGCATGAAAATTCTATGAAATTAAAACTTGTTTTGTTTAAGAAGCTTCCAATCCATCTAACAGGGAATTTGTTTAGCCTACACAAGGGCAGGTATTGCCTTTGGTGTGGAAGTTCAGCTGAAATGCTGGATGCTGGGGCTTCAACCTGAAGCACAGATGCCCCCTGTGTTATAGCATATTAATTAGCTGTGATTGTAGAGATTGGTATTTGCAAATGCTGCTTCCTCCAGATCAAAAACCAGTCTCGTCTTCCGAGCCCCCAAAGTGAAACAACAAAAATGAAAACAAAATATTCACCAGGATGAAAATGCTTACTAACAGATAAGTGCTGGTGGTAGTATAAATGGCTGTAAGGTGGAGCTGGAGGATGTGTTAGGGAGGGTTTCTGTACTGCAAGCAGGTTGGGATCAGTGCAGGTGTAGAAACTTTGAGTTAATACTTTGAAAATGGGAATCGTTCTTTGATGTCTGAAAGAGGCATCGGGTAAAAGCTGCTGTGAGCTCTGGAGCTGGCCCTTGGGCAGTGAAAATGCGCAGAGTGAGTTTGTTGGGCCTTAGATCAAGGCCTCAATCCAGCACAAACAGACCCATTGTAGTGTTCAGTCCTCTGCTTAGCATGAGTGTGAAATATTTGGGCTGAGCACTTGGTCTGGCACTCTCCAGTGGGTGCTGCTGAGACAACATGTGGCCCTCTCTGCAGAAGACTTCAAGGTTGCCAAAGACCATGTTAGAAGAGCCAAGGTTACCAGACTCAAAGAAGGTGTGAATGGAGCAGCATGAAACATATCAGTATGAACTATAACACATTAGCCTTAAAACACCTAAACCAAAAGCAAGGTTAGAAAGCCTGATTCTACTCCTTTCAACACAGCAGTGAGCCCTTCCTGCACAAAGCTGCATGCATTTGGCAAAATTTAAGTTAAGCTGAAAGTTGCATGTGATAATTATGTTTGTGCATTGTGGAGCTTTAAAAAAAATTTTTTTTTAGCACTAGGTAATCATACAAATGAAAGGCAGTTACTATAGGTATAAATCAAACAAGAATGTGAGAAAGAATGTGTGCTTCAGCAGCAACTCCAAATCGAATTGTCAAAGACATTGGTGTTCTCCAGTCACCATGGCTCCAAGAGGACCTCTGTATGGGGTCTCTGTCTGCCTTACTCTCTGGAG
Source organism: Scopus umbretta (assembly GCA_013400535.1). NCBI lineage: Eukaryota > Metazoa > Chordata > Aves > Pelecaniformes > Scopidae > Scopus > Scopus umbretta. Next base: position 19,570 of record VZTL01037214.1, read on the forward strand.
GAAAAAGCTGATAATATGTTGCTTAGTAAGTACGTACAGCAGTGAAAACGCATGAAAGTTTTAAGTAGTTAACATAGGTTTTTGTTTGGTTTTTGGTTTTTTTTTTTTTTTTTTTTTAAATAATTTTGCTCTTTACAGAAGGGATTTAAATCAGGAAAATGATCCACTGCAAAATCTTGCGGGTTGGAATAGAAGTGACATGCAGAATCTTCATGCTGTCAGCTCAGCCTGTTTGTACATATGCTGAGTGTGTCATATTTAACTGCAGGTTAGCTTGTAAGCTTTGAGGTTTTGAGGGTTTTTTTAGTGTTTGGTAGCAAAATATTAAGATAAAAAATTAAAATAGCATAAAGGTTTTATGCTTAAAATCTGTCATCCGGTCCTCCTGCCACTTTACATCACTTTGTGCAATTCTTGTGGGATAGCTGGTGCTGTGCCAAGTTAAACTTGATTTCTGCTTTGGTTTGAAGCAAGAAAGGATGAAGATTGTGGACTTGAAAGGAAAGGAAACGTGCAGGGACAGAATCCCTAATAATTATCAGAATTCTGTATTCAGAGGTGTAATTAAATCACACCATGCACCATTGCCAGGAGCTCAGTATAGAGTAATTTGCAAAGCTGGCAGAAAAAGGGAGTGGCCACGAAATTGTTCTTTTATTATTTTTTAAATTTCTCAGATAGAAGAAGGAGTGATGAACACTTATTTCAACAAAGGAGGACCTGATCTGGGGAGGTAGCCAAAACCAGGACAATGCCTGTACATTTTGAATAGTCCATCCTCTGTCTGCTTTTGTGTGGATGCTATTTTTTTTATTCTGCTGCTTAAGTTACTCTGGCTATTTCTATCTGAACCAACCTGTAACATTTTTTCCCCCTCTTTCGGTAGCTGCTTCGTGACAGAATAAAAACTGGATGTGAGTTGTGCATTGGGAAGTGATTGATGTGTGCTTGTGCAGCTTGTAGCACTATGAGAAACACAGGTGCAGCTGCTGATGATGTTTGCTAGAAGTAGATTGAAAAAGCAAGAAAATGAAATTGCGCTTCTGCACAGAAAACCTGTTCTAAAACTGTGGGGCAGGAAGCAATTCCGGAAGCAAAAACTTCATTTGTTTCTGCGAGACAAAATGAAGAGGCTTCTTCGAGGTCAGGTAGATGAGAATCCGAACCATGCTCATCACTGCCAGCTTTCTCCGGTGGAGATTGAAACGGACATGTTTGTTTGTGGAATAAAGAGGAGCTCCGCGAGCACTGAGTTTTCCACTGCTGGAGGGGACTTTCATGAGGATGGAGGACGCGATTCCAAGGGAGTGAGTGAAGTGTGTGTTGGTGAGGTAGAACTGAACTGGGATGGCTATGTAAAAATACCATGCTCAGTTCAACAGAACAAGAAGGACTTGCAGGGAAACTCTTCTGATGGTACGACGCAGACCTCCTCTGAAAGAAAGGGCAGAGTGTCTGAGGGGCAGGACCTTTCTTCCCTGAGCATTACCATGAGCTGGAGGGAGGTAGCTGAAAGGCAAGGGTGCCTTCCCCAGGAAAAGCCCACTGCCTACAAGAGTCCTAGACGGCAATCAAGAGATCGCTCAGCTGATGTGATTGATTACATTGTTAAAGAGCTCCAGGGAATAAGTCGCATCCAGACAGAGATAGCAGAGCTCCGGCAGCACCTCACCTTGATAAAAGGCTCTGTGGATGAAGTCTCCAGCTGCGTGGATACAGTCTTGAGCGAGATAGAAGGCCTGCAAGGTGGTTCCACTGGCAAAACCCAGGGTACACGGGTTCGAGAGCCAAGTAGGGAGCTACACAAGGAAGAACCAGTATTATATTTTTACGGGATCCCAGAAAAAGATGGTGAAAACACGGTAGAGCTTATCTGCAGCTTCTTGTCTGAATATCACTGTTTCAATGGTATCCAGTGCAGTAAGTATATAAAAGATGCTTATAGATCAGATATTGGTACAGGCAAGCCGTTAACACCAAGACCAGCAGTTGTGAAACTTGTCAATTGTGAACAGAGAGACTTTATTTTACAGAAGTCTATCCTTTTGCAAAGCTCAGGGGTGCGGATTGCTACCAGTGAAGAGCAAAAGCATCGGAATGGCCAGAGGGGCTGCAAAACAGATTCAGTCTCTTCGCAGCCTGGCTTCAAGAAAAATCATCGCAACTCAGTGAGTCCTGATGCGGCTCAGAGAGCTGATGCAGTTGGGCACCTTCGAATGGACTCATGCCAGGTTAAGTACAAAAGCACAAGTAGGAAAACACAGTGCGTATGGGAGAGACTTGATTCTGTGCAGAAGTCAACATCGACTAAGAAAAGCAACTTGATACTTGAAACTGGGAAGGAAGCACAAACAGTAAGCTGCAGTGAGCAGCCTTCAGATGATATTCACCAGGCCCTTCATGAACCTCTGCAAAATTCGCAGGTGACCAATTTGGCCAAATCAGGTGATGGAAATTACTGCTGCTCATCTGAATTGGTGGGCCATGCAAGCCAGATGTGTGCTTCAAGCAATGGTAGTGAGCACAGGCTTGACACTGAAAGTGTCACTGAGAATGGTTCTTCCCTTTTAGATAAAGAAGAGGGGATAACTGCAGAAGAAATCGAAACAAACTGTGATAACCTGTGCAAATTTACTAGTGTGGAGAAAGTTGATGTTCAAAGAGAAGATGTTTCTAGTGGGGTGACAACCATTAGCTATGATCATACAACAGATGAAATGGCTGATAGTAGTGACAGCTTGAAAGATATGATCCAAATGGACCTGAATGATCAAGATCCAACTGATCAGGTCTTCAGGGATGTCCTGGAAAACTCCCAGTACTTCCTTGACCATTCTCGGGATAACATTGATCTTGTAGACATGAAGTTTTACACTAATAAGCTTGGGAAAGCTATCAATCACTTCAGGTCTGCTCTGCAGGTGGTGTTTCACAAACTGGAGACAAGCGATTCTGAAATCCTTTTGGAAAATGATAGTGGCTTGCAGATGGATGATGACAATACGCTGATGCTGACCAGTTCAGGTATGTGTGGCAGCTCTGACAACTTTGCAGAAACCCCACCTAGTCAGTCTTCCGAGAGCCAGGCGAACACAACTGTCAACAGCGAAGCGTCAGCTCAAATGCAGTTTGTTCCTTCCAGTCTTTCCTCTGTTCCATGTGAGCCTTCTGTTTCTGCTTCGATGCCATCATCTGACTGTGAAATCCCTGCTGGGCAGCGCTCACCTCCTGAGGAGCTTGAAGGACATTTGAACTCTCTACCTGAACAAGCAAAGGAATGCAGACCCATGAGCCTTGACAAGGTGTGCGCAGAGACCATCTACCTGAACAAATGTATCAACAATTTCAAAAATGTGCTGAGGGAAAAGAGACAAATGCGTAGGAGACTCTTAAAAGAA
>VZTL01037215.1:9838-20681 GCA_013400535.1 Scopus umbretta
CTCCTGTCCCTGTGTCCTCCCCCCCATGTCCTTGTGTCCCCTCTTCCTCTGTCCCTGCGTGCTTGTGTCCCCGTGTCCACGTTTTCCTGTCCCCACGTCCCCGTGCATCCCTGTCCCAGTGTCCCCATCCGGAGGGAGACACGATGGGGGGGACCCAAGGGTGCTTTTGGTGGGACACCCATGGGTGCTGCCCCCGGGGAGGACCCCACATGGCGTGTCCCATCCCGCAGCGCTGGCGGCCGCCTCCCCCGGCGGGGACGAGTGCCTGGAGGAGGATGAGGATGAGCTGGAGCCGGGGCTGGACGAGGCGGAGGCCGAGCCGGAGGCCGGGAGTGGGGCGAAGGCGGCTGGGGGCACCCGGGGGGCCGTGCTCACCCGCCGCGGCATCACCCTCCGCGTCCTGCTCCGTGACGGGCTCCTCGAGCCGGCCCGCGGCGTCCTCTCCATCTACTACCTGGTGAGCCCGGCCGGCGCGGGGGCACGGCGGGGGACAGGGATGAGGGACAGGGGACCGGCGGGTGCCTCCCCGCTCACCCCACGCTCCCCAGGGCAAGAAGTTCGTGGGGGACCTGGGAGCGGATGGGACCATCACCTGGCAGGAGACAGGGCAGGTCTTCAACTCGCCCAGCGCCTGGGCCACCCACTGCAAGCGCCTGGTGAACCCCGCCAAGAAGTCGGGGTGCGGTTGGGCATCCGTCCGCTACAAGGGCCAGAAGCTGGACCAGTACAAAGCCGCTTGGCTGCGCAAGCACCAGCCCAACGCGCCGCCCGCCGAGGAGGTGGGTTGGGACCCCCCCCCCGCTGGGACCCTCGGGTGTCCCCCAGTGTGGGTGGTGGGGTGGGTGCCAACCCCGTGCTGCCCGCAGAGCCTGGCCAGCGAGGGGGAGGAGGAGGAGATGCCGGAGGAGGAAGAGGAGGAGGCGGCGAGGGAGGGTCGGGCACCCATGCCGGAGCTGGCGGCTACCAAAAAACCAGAGGAGAAGAGCAAGAAGCAGCAGTGCAAGAGCCTGGCGGAGCCGGCAGGGACGGGTAAGGCGGCACGGGGGTCCCGGGGGACCCTGGTCAGCCCGGCAGCGGTGACGGGGTGTTGTGCTTCGCAGATCACGGAACCCCCGGGAAAAGGCTGGAGAGCAAACCCCGGGTGCCCGTCCGCTACTGCACCCTGGGCACCCGCGACTCGGCCAGGTAGGGTGCGACAGGGACGGGGACCCGAGCTCCAGGGGTGCCACCAGCGGCCCCGTGGGTGCAGGAGGGGCCGGGGGTGGCAGCGGGGCCGCGGCTCTTCCAGGAACCCTCAGACCCTGGTGGAGGTGACATCCTTCGCCGCCATCAACAAGTTCCAGCCCTTCAACGTGGCCATTTCCAGCAACGTCCTGCTGCTCCTGGTGCGTCCCCTCCCCAGGGGGGACAGGGTGGGACATCTCTGATGGTGCTGGGGACACCCGCAGGGAGGGGAGCGTCCCTGGCATCGTTTTGGTGCCAAACTGTTGATTTTAACCTCTTCCTTCAGGATTTCCACAGCCACCTGACGCGGAGCGAAGTGGTGGGCTACCTGGGTGGGCGGTGGGACACCAACACGCAGCGTAGGTAGTGGGGTGGGGGGGTGGCCCACCCAGCCCGCGGCGGAGCCACCCACCCCTGCGCCCCCTCCCCGCAGTGCTGACCGTGCTGCGAGCCTTCCCGTGCCGGACCCGCCTGGGCGATGCCGAGGCCGCCGGCGCCGTGGAGGAGGAGGTAAACCAGCCCTGGGGTGGGGAAGGTCGTGGGGGTCCCGGGGGACCCGCGCCCACGGCGTCTGCCCCGTGCCAGATCTGCCAGAGCCTGTTCCTGCGGGGGCTGTCGCTGGTGGGTTGGTACCACAGCCACCCCTTCGGCCCCGCGCTGCCCTCCCTGCACGACATCGATGCGCAAATGGATTATCAGCTCAAGCTGCAGGGTAGCAGCAACGGCTTCCAGCCCTGCTTGGCTCTCATCTGCGGTAAGAGCCCAATCCCCGCGGTCCCGGGGGCGCTGGGGCTGCCGTCACCCGCCCCGCGTCAGCCCCATCTGTCACCCCCCAGGACCCTACTATCACGGCAACCCCGGCGTGGAGTCCAAAATCGCGCCCTTCTGGGTGATGCCGCCGCCGGAGGTAAGTGGTCGCCATCCCCACGGTGGGGGGTGTTTGGGATGGGGGTGACCCCCCTGCTCCCCCATCCTCCAGCAACGGCCCAACGACTACGGCATCCCCATGGACGTGGAGGTGGCCTACATCCAGGACGGCTTCCTCACCAACGATGTCCTGCAGGAGATGGTGAGCGTGGGGTGGGGGCCCTAAAATCCCCATCCATCCCAGCAAGGACAACTCCCTGACCCCATCGGGGGCTGGCTGGGCCTCCGCCACCGGTCCCCGTCCTGCTGTTAGCCCCGGTGACAGTGACAACCTTTTCTCCATCCCTGCTGTGCTGCCGAGGTCTTGGCACCATAGGGGCTGAGGGGGGACACATGCCCGATGCCGGGGCAGCCCCGGTGCCTGCAGCCCCTCTCTCCCCCCACCCCAGACGCTGCTGGTGGAGTTCTACAAGGGAGCCCCCGACCTGGTGAAGTTTCAGGAGCTCTGGAGCCAGGATCAGACCTACCTGGACAAGCTGAAGGTGAGGAGGGGGTCTTCCTCCACTGGGCTGGGTGGGGAGGGGGCTTTGGCTCTGGCCAACCCCACTGTTTTAATTAACTGGGCTGCGTCGCCCTCTCAGGGCTCCCTGGCCTCCCGCACCCCCAAAGACCAGAGCTTCACCCACATCCTGGAGCAGATCTACAGCCTCCTCAAGCTCAGCAGCTGAGGGGCCGGGAGCCCCCCTTCGGCTCGGACCAGGTGCCTTCCCAGCAGCCAGGGCTCGGCTCGGCAGCCCCCCCCCAGCCCAAGGGGCTCATCCAGACCCAGCGCGGGGCAGCGCTGTGGGGACACCGCATCGCCCGCTGCTCCAGGGAGCTCGCCCGAGGGGTCCCGGCACCCCACCGGCTCCTGTCCTGCCCCGGAGCAGCTGCCTGGGCGTCCTGCGGCTGTGCCGGCCCCGGGGCAGCGGTGGAGGGGAGGGTGGTGGTGGTGGTGGGAGTCTCTGCTGTTAAGTTGTTTGTGGAAGTGGTAGTTGATTAAAGAACAGTTCCCGAGAGGCGGCCAACGTGCGGCTCCGCTGGCTTGGGGACATCCAGCTAGCGCTGCAGTGAGGGACGATGCCGGTGGCCTCGCAGGCTGCAGACAACACCCGGCTGCTTGGTTTTGGGGGCTGAATCAGGGGGGACGTTCATCTGGGGCTGCTCCTCCATCCCACCGTGGTCCCCCAGAGCTCACAGAGAGGACGCAGCCGTTAGAAAGAAGAAAACATTTAATACTTTCATTCAGAGATACAAGTCAAGATTTATGGGTCATCTTTTTTCCCCCTAAAAACCAGGAGAAACCATTACAAAAAAAGGTCTAGCAAGTTGTCCCAGCTGACAAAACGCATTTCAATCCACCTGAGCGGGAGCCAGCTTTCCCAGGATGTGACCCCGGTCCCCACCAGGGAAGGGACAGAGGGCCCCGAGGACACCGGTCCCTTGGGCTCCCTGCACTGCTGGGAGCGAGGGGGAGCTGCCCCGTGCCCCCCGTGTCTGGGACTGGGGTCACCGGTCAGCCCGCTCGGAGCACAGCGCGGCAGGGGATGGGACATACATCGACATGCACGGTTAAAATCATGAAAGAGGGGCTGCGTAGCTCTAACGGGAGCCGGGAGCAGCAGGGACAGGGAGCTGCTGCAGCATGGGCCCGGTGCAGAGCTGGGGCTCGGCCCCCGGCCAGGCGGGGTCGGTGCTAGCCGAGGAGAGGTGCCAGAGCCCGGCCAAGGCCAAGGCAGGGGTGGGAAGAGACCACTTTTCTAGCAAGGAAAACCACGGAGTCGAGCGAGAGATGGGGCGAGCACTGCCGCTGCCGGGCCCCATCCTGACCCCGGAATAAGGAACGCGCGGGGAGGCCTGTGGCTAAGGGGTGGCAGGAGCGGCGCCGAGATGTCCGATACCAAACCCAGTGGCAGAGGGGCACATGGCTCCCCCCGCAAGGAGGGTCGCTGCGGGGCAGAGGCGGGGGGCGCAGGAAAGGCACGTGAGGATCAGCCGAGCTCCAGCCCCGCAGCCGTGAGCCCCGGTCCTGCAGCACGGGGTGCCGACGGCTCCGCGGGGAGCGTAAGTGCAGAGCCTTTGGGGGAGAGGAGCCACAACCTGCTCTGCCCCACGGTGGGTAGAAGACCCCGGGCTGTGGCCCAATCCCCCCTGCTCCTGAAATTATCCCCCAGCTCCGACGGACTCGGTAGAGTTTGCAGTAGGAAAAGCCCAAGGGCCAGAAGCAACCTGGCTTAAAATCCTTAAAATCAAGGGCAGAAGGGAACAGCCACCCCTTTGGAGTCAAGCTCTGCAGGGAGGGGGCAGAGGGCTGACAGCAGGCAGGGGACATCCCCGCTCTGTCCCTGCGGGGCGGGGAGGGACGGCACGGAGCCCCAGGCAGGGCTCGGCACCCGCGCCGCGGGGCTGGCTTAGTGTTTGATGGGTGTTGTAGTGTTGCTGTGCCACGGCATCCCTCCCCTGAGCCCCCAGGAGCGGGGAGAGCCGGGGTCCTGCATCGGTGTCGGGCTGCAGGGAGGCTGGGCGTCTGCAGGGAGAGGGGTAGTGTTCAGCGGGGCGGGGGGGTCCAAGGTCTTGCCCCTCGGTGAGGCTGGGGGCTGCTTCGTCCCCTGCCGCTGCCGTGCGTCTCCCCGCGCTGATGCTCAGCGTGAAGGATGCATCCCGGCTCTCCCACCTGGCTCATCCGGATGCTTGACCCAAAGGAAAGACAAAAACTGGACAGGGAGAGGCCTGCGACAATCATACAGCTGGGGGGGACCTGGCAGGGCACGCAAAGTACCGAAGTTCAAGCACCAGAAGGACAAAAAAAAAATAAAAAAATTAAAATAACCAAATTCACAGGGGGTGGGGAGGCCGTTCGACCCTTCTGGCTTGTTCCCTGGTGGCAATCTCACCCCGAGGTGACGCAGAGATAACACGGCCCCGCCGCCGGAGACGGCCGGTGTCAGGATGGAGGTGGAATGGAGGCTCGGCCCCACGGGAGCGGAGGGGGGACCGGAGCGATGCCGTTTCACTGAGGTAGCGGAACCAGCACTTCCACGTAGTTGAGGGGGAAGAAGCCCGACTGGCCGTTGATCATGCCCTCGTACCAGTTCTCGTCGATCTGGTTGGTCAGCGTGATGATATCACCTTCCTTGAAGCCCAGCTCGCCGTCGTTTTCGGGTTCAAAGTCGTAGAGAGCCTTGCAGCAGGGCTGGTCCAGGGGGGCTGCGGGGAGAGGTGGGGGCGAGAGGTGAGCCGGACCCCCTGCACACCCCCTCCCTCAAGCCCCCAGGCTCTGCCGCCCACGCTGGCAGACGCCAGATCTGGACACGGTGCGAGATCCGGACACGGTGTGGGATCATCTGGACACGGTGCGGGATCGTCGGCTCTGCCAGAGCCAGGGCTTGCACAACGGGTTTCACAACCCGGCTCTGCCCTGCCCAGGAGAAGCTGGCCCTTCCCTTTGCCCCCGCGATGGTAAAGCATTAACTCAGTTTAAACTCCTCACTGGCTTTTAGCTCACTAGTTCCTCTGCCATCTTTCTGCAGCCACGTCCTTCAAAAGATCTTCCCAAAGCAGACTCCCACCTGCAGCTCCCCGTGCTGCCTGTTCTTGCCTGGACTGCCCCTGCGCTAAGCTGACTCCAACCTAAATTAGATTAGAAAAGCCTCTGTTTCTCCAGAGAGGAGAGAAGCTGCCGTGCAGTTCATCAGTTAGTCAACAGTGGGGTTAGACAGCAGTACGTGGTGGAGGAGGACCCTGGGGGTCCCTTTAGAGACGTCACCCCGAGCCTGAGGGTGATGGGAGGGGGACGACTGCGACGCCTCCCTGGGCAGAGGGGTTCAAATCAATTAGCAGATCGGTGATGTGTGAGANCTAAAGTCTCTTTCCCACGTCTCAGCTCCATGATTTAAGCAGCAGACCTTCTGACTGCAAAGGGGATGTATCCATAGCAGGGAAAGCTGCTGCTTGCTCTGCCTATGCACTAACGTTTTGGGATGGGCAGGCGCTCAGCTTTGCAGCTGTAGGGATCCTACTGAAAAGGGGCCGAGGTAATACAGGCCACCAGGGGCTGCAGGGCCCCCGCTCCCCTCCCGGCTGCTCCAGAGCCTGCACAGCTCTGTGCTAGAGCTCTTCCAGCCAGGGCAGGGGGAACGGCACGAACGGCAGCCAGCGCATCTGGTCTGCTGAACACCCACAGCGAGAAAGGACCCAGCATTAGAAGAGAACTCGGAGAACACCAAAAGCAGCAGCCAAGCGGGTTCACGTTTTTGAGACAACTTCCCCAAATACCAAGCTGGTCCCACCACCACGGCAATTCCCCTACACCAGGCTCCTCGAGTCCTCCTGCCCCGTTGCTGCACCACCACAAGCTTCCCCCGCTGCGATGCCCCCGAGCCACTGACCCAGCCTAGCCTCGGGACCCCAGCAGGACCCCCGCCGGGTCCCCTCCCCACAGTCACAACCCATCCGAGGCTCCTCGCTGCCCAGCGGGGGCCCCAAAAGCTGCTCAGCATACCTCGGTTCTACCTGCTCCCCCCAGCCTTCAGCAGTGGGGTACGGGAGGGCAGCACGAGCACGGGTGGGACAGATCCAAGCTGGGTGCTTGTAACAAGAACGGGTAACCCTTGGGATGTCTGATACCTCATGGAAGAGCATCCCTGTGGCCTCACGCAGGACATGCCTGAGTGATAACAGCTGCTACAACTCCTCTGGGTGAGCAAAGGCTCCAGCTTTTGGTGGTAAATACCAATATAGCGTGGCTGTTTTAATTTGGGGCTTAGCTCAGCTTAGCTTAGCTGGGCTGTTCTGCTGGCCAGGCTCAGCACGGAGGTATTAGCGGCTCCAAGCAGCAGTGTCACGGAAGGAGGAGCAAGGAGGGATGGGGAGAGATGGTCACACATCATGCAGTGCGGAGGGAGGAAACTCACGGATACTCCTGACGGAGGCCCGGGACGGCTTGTCGGATCGGAAAGAGGAGGAAGCTGCTTCCAAACAAAAAGAGACATGCTTAAAACAACGTGAACTGGAGAGAGGGAAAGGCAGGACCCAAAGGGAGGATCTGTTAGGAGAAAAAGGGCAGTCCACATGCTGTGTTAGAAACCCGCCTGCCTCACTGGGACCAGGGAGGGACGAATGCAGCATGATGGAAGACGGGGAGCGAGCGAGGGATGCTTCATTTTTCCTGTCTGCCACTCCTGGCACTGACTGGGCACTAGTGGCCCAGGCTGGAGACCCCGCTGGGACATCCCCAAAGCCAATATAACGAAGGCTGCTGGGCCCCAAGAGAAAACAGCCCAAGTCTAGAGGCATTTCTGACTTTTTCAGAACCCGTGCAGACACATCCAGCACAGAATTGTCATTTCCAGGCAGAGTAGTTCCCCTCCATCCCCAGCAGGCTGCTCCAGAGGCATCTGTGTGCACACACACGGGACAACTTTACCTGAGACTTTGGGGGTAGGATTGCAAGAGAAGCCCCCGTTAGATTGGTCAGTGTCTCCAAAGTCATACGTCTCCCTGGGTTTGGGCTTGTATTCCCGCTTGGGACGCGAGGAGGCCTCCCTCATTCTGGAAGAAGGAAAAGAAATGTGGATAAATTGAAATGTGAAAACAGACTATGTTGAGATCAATGTGATATTTATTCTCCTTGGTGGCTACGCAGGGGAGCAAATTGGTTTGTGGACAAGAATCTGCACAACCCTCCATTGTAGGGCGTTTTGAAGATGGATCTTGCCCAGGGTTTGGGACCTGGCCCTTAGAGAGTGCCCCAGGCTTTGCTATGGAGGTGTCTTGCAATTCGGGCCAGCAGAGGACACTCGTGCTGCAGTTCGAAAGCTTACACTCAGCAGGATCCTCCCAGATCTTCTTAATTCAAACCAGACACAGGATCCACTCAGTAGTTTCTTCTACGAGGAAAGAACAGCAGGGCAGCGTTGCCAAATTGCCCCAAGAAGTGGAGAGGCTGCCCTGGCTCTGTCCAAGCCACCCTGGGCCAGGCTGAGGAAGGCAGGTCCATGGCTCCGCCGGGAAGCCCCAGATGCAACAAAGCCACCTCTCCTTCCTTGGCCAGGGTTTGGTGAGATGCTTGCTCAGGTGAGACAGAGCAGCAGGAAGATACAACTGTGCGAGTCACGGCAGTCATGTGAACCAGCTCACTTGGTATTTCAGCAGCGCCTCTGTGTTTCTTGGCACCTCAGCAGCAACCGCACGTTCCCCGGGGCCACCATGGAGGTCAGGCACTCAAGGAGGGGCAGGGAGAGCAGCAAGACCAGGCAGCTCCATGACTCTCCCTGCTCCTGTGTGCCAGACTCCCTACTCCTGCGTGCCAGACACCTATCTGCCTTTCACCAACAGGCTCACATGGCTCCCAACTCCAGAGCACACGTGACAGTGCCACGTCTGCAGCAGGGTCTACCAGGGACTGCCATGTAGACGGAAGAGGGAGTAGGGCTTGCTGAAAAATGAGGGTTCTGGCAGAGGGCTCACAGATGCCTTCCTTTAAGGAGATTATGCAGGTGCTTTTCCATGGGCCTGTGACCACCACGTCATCCCTACCACACTGCATTCACTTTCTGGTCCTCAGAGGAACTGGAAACCCTTGACATGGACCTTTCTGGACCACAACCACGGCCAATCTCCAAGCACCCTCCTTAACCACAGCTGAAACTAATGGCACAAAGACCCTAGGCTAGGCAGTTCCAGGTGACACAGGGTGCTAGCCACGTCCAGCTCGTGACATCTGAGCCATCTGCTCCAACAACATGATGGAACTCCTGACTCGATCCTGGGTCTGGCCAAAAGGCACTTTTTGGGGGACACTCCCATACTCAAGGCCCACAGTGCAAGGAGCCATGAGCACAAAGGGGATTTCACCCTCCTTCTCCACCCCTGCCAAATTCAACTCCAGCCTCCCTGGGAGCAGCACACCCCGATTCAGGCAGGGCTCAGGCCAGCAGAGACCAGCTGCCCACGGCGCAAGCACAGAAGGCTTTGTTTCAGATGTCAGAATGTGCCTGTCATTGAAAGGGGGTTGTGCAGCTGGCATCGCTCCCTCCAACCCGGAGGAAGTTTGGATTGAAGCTCTACTAACACCAGGGGATAGATCTAGAAGGAGAGTCGGGTATTGACAGACAAGTACCACAGGGATAGCTTGTGGCTGTGAAAACTGGAGTGCCTAACAGCACCCCGGGACTCACCTGCGTTTGAGTTTTTCCGCAAGCTCGTCCAGGATCTGGACTGCCTGCCTGTGGTAGTCCAGCTGGGCATCCACCAAGGCTGAGAGCTGGCTCACCTGCTCGATCTGCAAGAATTACACCAAGGTGAGATGAATGGCTCTCCCCAGCCGACAGGAGACTCCTGCATTGCACATGGGGGCTGAGACTATACTGGGGAACGTGCATGAAGGGCAGCTTCCCCGGGGAGATGAGAAGGTTTGGGATTTCAAACACCAAAGGTCAGGCACTGGCCGAGACTCAGCAGGACAGGGGACACCTCCTACCATTCTCTGGGCTTCACTAGCTGTTCAAATCCTTCCCAAGTAAGCTGCATTACCTGCCCAAACTTACTCCCACCAGCACACTGAGAAGAGACCTGTTTTGCTACAAGCCACAGTCTCTCCTCTGGCCAAGAGCTGGATCAGGAAATGGGGCCACAGAAAGAATAAGAGGCCCCCCCCAGGTCTTGTGCTGGGCACTCCTATCTGGGTATTCAGAGAGCAAAACCACACTTGCAAAAAGGAGAGTGGAAATTAGTGTCCAACTTCTGTGTCCCTCGAGAGACTCCACCCTCGCGTACGCAGAAACACGCAACCCACCCCAGCAGCGCTCAGCCCGGGACAGAGGAGCCAGCGCTCCCCCCGTGCACTCACATCAGTTTCTAGGAGGTTATGCATACTGGTCTCCGCTACTTCCTTGGACTCTTCAAATTTCTCCATGGCCTGTCGAAGTTCCTCATCGGGGATTTTGCCCTGTCGTTTCTTCTTGTAGTCAAAGTCCAAGCGTCTGCCTTCCAGCTTCTTGAGATGGTGCTGGGAAGAGAATGGTTATAAACAGTACAGGAAAAGAAGGACAAGCCAGAGACTGGGAGCAGCCAAGGTCTCCTGCTGGGAAGGCAGCTCTAGTTACAGGCCAAGTTCATTCTCCTCAGAAGCCTGATCTCAGATCACACGCTTCTGTGGCTCCCACCTTTCTTCAAGCTCCAGGACATGAGCGCTGCAAGGCAGGGCTGCTGCAAGGTGACCAGGAGGAGCGGACCGTCCAAACCCAGTTTGGCAGAGGATTACTGCAATGGCTGCAGGGGGCTTTTTACTAAGAAACCACCCTCAATAAACTGAAACGGCGATATGATTTCACCCCCTTCCAGCTGAGAGCTGGAGCGAAACACTGCAGGGAATAGCACAGGTCTGTTCCCCATGCAAGCCTTTCGGGAAGGTGAAGAGCTGGCCTGCTACTTTCAGCTCCCCAGGAGCAACAGGGATCTCTGGAGATCAGGAATTGGGACGCAGGTTCTGGGCATTGCACCCCTAGACTGCTTAGGGCAGGGCTGTTTAAATTAGCTCTACGGCAGCCTGCAGAATTGGCATACGGGTAAAATAGTGAAACAGTAGTTGGAGGTTATTTTATCTGGAACACCACCGTAAGCGAAAATTCACTCGGGAGAGCTGCCTTGTGAATTGCAGGTTGGGATGGATCCTATTACAGAGCCTGGCCATGCTTTGCATGGACTTGTCTCT
>VZTL01037216.1:0-14641 GCA_013400535.1 Scopus umbretta
GTTGGTTTCTTTGCCCAAATAACTAGTAATAGAACAAGGGGTAATGGCCTCAAGTTGCACCAGGGGAGTTTAGATTGGATATTAGGAAAAATGTCTTTCCTGAAAGAGTGGTGAGGCATTGGAAGAGGCTGCCCAGGGGGGTAGTGGAGTCACCATCCCTGGAGGGGTTCAAAAAACGTGTAGATGTGGCACTTCAGGACGTGGTTTAGTAGGCATGGTGTTTTGGGTTGATGGTTGGACTAGGTGATGTCAGAGGTCTTTTCCAACCTTAACGATTCTATGATTCTATGATACTATAACTACTTTGCAAATAATGTAAGTCATTCAAAACCATTACACTTAACACTGTAAAATTACATAAAGGCTAGAAATATCATTTAGATTTCCTTAAGTAATGATGGCCTGTGACCTCAGTGGGAGCCAACATGGACTTCTCAGTCTGGAAATATGTGAAATACAAATATGTCATGTGTACAAGGCTGTGTCCAGTAGCACTCAAATGCATACAGGAGATTTGATCCAGTTGATAGCTTCCAGCTCAGAATTATGTTTGTGATTAAAAAAAGAAAAGTGACTTCCACCACTATGCTTAATAGTAAAGCTCGTTGGTTTATGCAACCTGGAAAATAGAATCACATTGTATTTCTAATATAATAGGATACAAAAACCTGTCCTTTCTGCAATTAAAATAGGTTCTTCTGAATCTGGTAGCAGGGAAAGTTGTTAATGAAACAAGATGTTATTGCTTAATTAGGTAATCACCTTGTGCTTTTGGATATACTTTAGCATGGCTGAAATATTGTATATCTAAAAAGATGACTTAAATTGTATTGTTCTCACTGCAAATGTTTTTTAGCTATGAAGACATGATTTTTTTTTTTTCTGCTACCTATTTCCTAAAAAAATAGCAAAGCTATTATAGTTGCCATGTCCAAGCTTACTTTTAAATTATTGTACTTAAATTGCTAGTCTAATAGAATAGGATTCTTGCAGACTACTAAATGATACTTTTTACTGAGGATCCAGAATATGTTTTTTAACCTTAATAAGGTAGTTTTTTTTTTTTTTTCTTTGCCCCCATTTACCAGTTTTATCCCAGGTGTATAAATACAACATTTTTTTTGTATGCAGCACAATACTCTTGTAAAACCTAAATTAGTCACCTAAATGAGGATCTTTAATTTCAGTGTTACTGAATCCTGGGTAAGTAGGTTGTTATCTCTTAATAACTGAAGCTTAAATTCTGCTTTTAAATCAATCCTCTCTTCTAACTAGCACTCATAGAGGATGAAATCAGAAGTTATAGCTGTATGCTGAACAGCCTATCTTGTAAGTACTTTGATCAGCAGTTACAGTTGTTTTATAAGCAGAGAATCTTGCATTCTGGTGTAGTCTCAAGGAAGCAGCTACTTGCTGCATAATAATAATAATAATAAATATATATAATGTAATAATATATACAATATAACAGATATGTATATATAAAATATAATAATAATAATACTATGTTGCATAATGGCAACTGAATATGTGTGGAAGTGAGGAGATAGTTTTCTAATAGAAATAATTTTATGTATATATGCATACAAACGCACAAGGTGATCCAAAAAGTAGGAAGAAATATGCAGCATCTGCACGCTAGGAGATGAAGTGGGGAAAAGAAGAAAGCACTGGAAAAAGAAGTGCGTGTATATTGGTTTGATATCTCAGGAAGTGCTAGTGTTGCAGAATGGTATTTACAGCCTATATTGACCCTCCATGAATACCATATATACATGTGGTTTTATTTTCAGTCAGATCCTTTTGATTCCTTTGGAACACTTCTATGACCAGCTGTGTAGAAGAAGTAGTGCATACTGATGGATAAAGGAAGAGTGTTTCATGCAAGGAGAACAGTGTGAAAGAAAGCATGAGTCCGAAGGAGAGGAACCTGCATGTTGGCAGTACCGGAGTGTAAGGAGTTGTAGATTCTGGACCTAGTAATAAAACAAAGGGATTGAATGCTTGGAGAAGACATTTCAGACCGTTGCTTCAAAATAACCCATGAACTGTCAGAACTGAACGGATACCTCTTTAATCAGCATTTAATAGTAAATTTAGCCCCCCATAAAGAATGGAAGACTCTTATAATCAAGGAAGCTTTTACTCATCTAACCAAAGCAGAGCAGGTTCTGTTTTCCAGTGCCAAGTGGCTAAGGCTGTTTGCTTCATAGCTCTTCTCACTGCTCCAAAGGGGAGTTTGAACTGTTTGGTCAATTCCTGCTGGGTTCATTAACTTCATGTGTTTGTTTCTGTTACCCCATTGAGAAGGGAATGGTTTGTATTTGTGTTCCTGAAAGATTGGACCTGAATTATTTAACCAAACCCCACTGAGCATGGAACCTTTTGTATTTGGTTGAACTCGTGCTTCCAGGGTCATTTTCATCTGCTCCTCTGACCTTGCCAGAGGGAATCACTGTTTATTTCTTCATTTGGTAGAACTGTTTATCTGGGCCCTGCTGAGGATAGAAATGGGCTGCCTACTTTCTGCTGCAAATGGGAACCATGAGAGACTATCACTTGTCATAAAGAAAGAAGAGCTTATGTAAGATGTTTTTTGATGTCTTTTTTTTTCCTTCAGAGAATTGGTAATTTCTTGTCTTTGAGGGTGTTGCAGTGATTCTTTAAGCAGGATAGGAAGGCTGGTGACAGCAGTGAGAAGACGCAAGGTCTTGAAGGTAGAGAAAGAAGGAAAGGTACATGATACAAGCTGTCAGGCTGCTGGGCTTTAATTCTCAGGCAGTCCAGCAATGCACCGACTCATTTTCTGCCCTGCTTTTGAGGAAGGCCTTAGTAGCATGAGCTACCTAAAAAAATCCTGTGCCTCAAAGTGGAGGGAGTGCACAGTAATGTTGGAGCACTGGCTTTAATTTCAATGCTAAAATGCAGCAGCATAAGGATTAGAGCAGATTGAACAGCTCTGTAGCAGGCCAGGGGCTGACTTTTGAGAGGCTGTTTGTGTTACTGCTAAGGTTACCATCTTTAAAAAACAAACACGCACAAAATAGCTGCTGTAGAGCTACACTGAACCTGTATATTGATCTGAATCTTTTACCTGTGGTAGCTAAAAGTGTTGTATTTATCTCAGATAGACATACTCAGGGTGGCTTGAAAGAAGCTGAGTAGTTCAGAGAGCAAAGAAGAAAAGTGAGTGGTAAGGGAAAGGTGCTGCTGTTGCCGTATTCAGGCCAGCTGGGAATTGCAGAAAATTTATCTGTCTCTTGAGGAGCCTCAGTTGGCAGGATTTGTGTAGATTTCTGCCCATAAAAATAAACCTGCTTTACCCTGGTAGGAACTACCGCCAAGAGCTGATCCCTCAGGGGTGCAAGCTTCTGCCAGCACAGCTGCCCCAGTAGGCAAAGTAGAGACGTTATACTGTGCCCTTTAATCACTATGGGTTATAGCTCCTTCATGTCTTTAAACAAAATTACTTCATCAGTTGTTGAATACTTTTATCACCATGCTTATATGTTAAAGCACAACTGTCATGTTCCTGCTATAATGTACACCTACATTTATTGCTTACTTGTTTTAAATGCCTCCCCTAATCATGGTCCAAATTTGGCTGAAAAGCTGAGTGTACCTCCAACAAATATAACACATATTTAGCAATTTATGTATCTGTATGTAAATCATAAACTTTCAAGTTGGAGACTGTGTTGCATTTTCTTACAGGCTGGAAACATATTTTTTTGCTTACCTTAATAATTATGCAGCTACTAAGATTTGCTAAATTAAGCTAAGAGTTACAGGCTTTCGCAGGATGCATGCCATTAAAAATTAAAATTCCTGTAAAGGCAGTAGTGCCACTCCATTCAAGCTCATTTTCCTTTTCACTTATATTTTGCAGTGTCCTCACAGCATTCTCTCCCTTCTGAAGAACACCCTTTATTTTCTAATACTCAGTAAGTCTCATGTACATACTCAGTTTCTACTGAATTAAGCTCACACGCATTATGTGATCTGACTAGAAAAAGATATTTTTCTACTCTGAAAAATACACTTGTCTACAAATATTTATGAAAGACAAAGTAAGGGAGTCTGTATAAGAATCTAAAGTGATCTGAGTGAACCAGAAAAATTGCAAACATATATTAGTGAATTGAACGTATTTTGTTTTCATGAGCCACTATAGTGTTTTAAAAAAGGAAGAAAGTTTGTGGCCAAGTTTATACTTTATTTAAGGCATTGGGTGGTATTCAGATAATCACAGTTTAACTCTGCTCTGATAGGTAGCCTTAAAAATTATTTTGAAGGTATTGCATTATTTTGTGTCCGATTATCTATATTTTCATGTAGTTACATTTAAATACAAGATAGTGAGGATGACTGAAGGGAAATCAAGGCACCAGGAGAGACATGAAGTATCAGTCTTGTGGTGAACAAGCCTTAAGTCAGTTATGGAATAGTTTTGCCTTACCTTGGACTTTGTATGCAGATAAGTTTTTGAGTTACTAGAGCTGTTAGAGCAAGGGGGGTGAGACTGCCAGCCTTTCAGGTTGGGGGATTAAGGAGGAAGGGTGGAGGAAGGGCTGTGCATGTGCCCATGGAGCAGACTGAAGCAGCGGTCACCGTTGGGCAGGGCTGGCAGGCTAAGGGACTAGTGGGGGAGCATGTGTTTTCAACGCAATGCCATTGCAATGAGCACTAAATTACAGGTAGTGAGAAGAAAACCGATATTCTTTTCAGCCTGTGTGTTTGCAGCTTGTGCACAGGTGCATGCAGCCCTCTGTGTGCTGCAGTTTTTAATCCACCAATGTGTCTGGTGGTGTACAAGAGGGGAGAGTTATTGCCATTTTGGAGACAGATGAGAAAATCTCTGTGTTTCTCGTTACCCAGATACAGCAACTTTGTCTGGTCCTGCTGTTGTACATTCATGGTTCCTTACGGTCTTCTCCATTCCCTCCTTACTATCCATTGATGTTAACCTCTGCAAAAGAGTGCTTACAGGAGAATCAGGCAAGAACCAGCCCAAAAGGCTGAGTGTTCACAAATTGTTGGGCAATTTGACATGCATTTTCTTCATACCTTACACACTCAAACTTGTGCAGTGCCACACCCCATGGCATATTTTACTACTCAAGCTCTTGTGTATCTGCAATTATCTAAGCCAATAAAACTTCAGGCCTGAATGATAACACTTTTAAAATAATTCACAGAGAATATTTTTAAACTAATATTGTCTTTTTTCTGCAAATGAATCTACTATGGAATTCTTGAGCTTATTCAGAAAGTCTTGGCAGTATCTCTGGCAAACAGCAACTGTTTTTCTGGTCAGTTGTAAGCGGTCCCTGATGCATATTTGTTATCTGCATCATCAGAGACAACACTAGCTATTTTGTTGCCTTGAGCAAAATATATTCTGCTGCCTCTACTCCAACATGTGCAAGAAATCATCTTTAATACCAGGCATTTTTGTAGAACCTTAGAATGCCACATATTCAGCTATTATGAAATAGAGTCTCACAAAATTCCAGAAAAATATGAGACAAAGTATTTATGCATTATAAAAATTAATGTCATCTTAGCAGTTTAATCAGTGCAGTAACAAATTTGCTCTAAAAATGCTGCCTCTCCAATTCTGCAGCTCTGGGCAACTGTCCAGTCTTTACATAAGGTAAGCTGTCCTCTATGTTCTGTAAGGCATTGAACACTGTTTCCAGTTTTAATTGGATGGTTTATGCAGTGACTTAGTTGAGTAAATTGTGAATTAAAATTGCACATATAAAATTTGCCACTGTTTTTTGTCTAACAAGACAGAGATTTGCTTTTAATATATAAGACTTGAAGGTTTACTTTCAAAAAGGATAGTATTAGTTGGCTATGGTATGAACATAAAGCATGAGAGAGTTTATCTGTATCTTCCATAAATTTTCTTCTGTACAGCCATGATAGCCACAAAAATGTTCATAATGCAACGTTCCTGAGTGGCACATTTTACAAACACAGCAACAAAATATGGGTATTGCAGCACATGCTTTTCAGAGACTCATTACTCAGCCAAACTGAATATTTTTTTTTTTCTCAGCAATACAGAACAGATTGCAAAATTTTAGATGTCAACACTATACTGTTAAGCTGTGGATCTATTTCAAAGATGACAGAAAGAACATTTTTAGAATCCAGAACATGTATTTTCCACTTTCTCATTTCATAAGAATTAAATAAACAAACAAGAAAACCCGCCTCCTACCTACCCCAAAACACTTAAGATTTAAAAACATTGACCTGGAAGAAGGAACTAGGTCATTATTTCCAGTCCCCTGCAATTCTAAGAAACAGTATTATGAGTGTGTAGGGCTAGGTTCATCCAAATGTAAAGTTCAGTAGCATAGGTATCTGTAACTGAGCAAGTCATCTAGACTCATGTTATATAACAGAGAAGGCATTTGTAGGCCATGTATAATTTCATCATAGCTTAGATGTCTAAAGCAGGTCAGTGAAGTATGACCCAGAAGTTCATTTCTGCCCATTGACTTTAAGTGGAACCTCAGTATCCAGATCACAGGCAGATGTCAGCACAGTCAATGTCTAAATATGGCTGTGATGAATCCCTCCCTTAAATCAGAAAAAGTCACAAATCATGTGTAAGCCAAATAATATCTTGCAGAGCATTATTGCAAACTTAAATGTTCCTTAAAATATGAAAAGCTAAAAGTATATACTAGTAGGAGAAACAGGAGAAATAGAGATTGTCACCTAATATCTGAGGTCTTGCAGGGGATTAGACCAAAAAAAAAATAAAAATCACACCAACAGAAAACAGTTTGTGACCAAACTTCTATTATTAGAACAAACTGCTATATAGCTTTAAGTACTAATGCCCCTGCTGGCTGTCTCAAATCACCTTCCTGTCCTCCATGTGCCCTAGCATAGCTTCTAGGAGGATCTGTTCCATGATCTGCCCAAGCACAGAGGTGAGTGAGGCTGACAGGTTGGTAGTCCCAGGGTCCTCCTTTCTTTCTTTTTTAAAAATGCGTGTGATGTTTCCCTTTTCCAGTCACCAGGGACTTCACCTGACTGCCATGACTTTTCAATTATAGAGAGTGGGTTGGCAACTACATCAGCCAATTCCCTCAGGACTCTGTGATGTATCTCATATATGTTCATATATGTTCATATATATGTTCACATATATTCATATGTATTTTCAGATTCCTGAGGTGGTCACAAACCTGATCTTCTCTTCCTCAGTGGGAGCGACTTTGGTCCCATAGTCCCCGACTTGTGCCCCATCCACTCCAGAGGTGTGACAAGAGAGGTTGCCAGTGAAGACAGGCAAAAAAAGTTGTTGAGTACCTCAGCCTTCTCCTCGTCCCTTGTTACCAGTTTTTCAGTGTTGCTCATCGGGGTGGGGTACGCATTCCTTTTCTGTCAATGTATTTGTAGAAGCCCTTCTTGTTATTCTTTGCATCCCTTGCCAAGTTCAGCTCAAGCCATGCTGTGGCCTTCTCACAACCGTGCGACATCCTTATACTCTTCCCAGGATACCTGTCCCTGCTTCCACTGCCTGTGCATTTCCTTCTTGCCCTTCAGTTTGACCAATGGGTCTCAACTCAGCCTTCCTTTCCTGATTTCTTACCCCTGCGGACTGAGAGCCCTTGCACTCTACAGAAAGTGTCCTTAAAGATCTGCCAGCTCTGTTCTGTTCCCTTGTCCCTGAGGGCAGTTTCCCAGGGGATCATACTAACTAATTCCTTGAACAACAGGCATTTTGCTTTCCTAAAATTCAGGGTCCTGACTTTAGTTTTTGCCTGACTCATACCCCTCAGGACTGTGAACTCCACCAGTGCATGATCACTGCAGCCCAGTCTGCCTCCAATCTTGACATCACTGACTAGCTCACTTGCATAGGTGACCAACAGGTCCAGTATCACATTCCTTCTGGTAGGGCTGTCTATTACATAGCTTAAGAAGTTATCCTCAATGCATTCCAGGAGTCTCCTGGATTGCCTATAGCTTGCCAGCTACTTTTCTGGCAGATGTTGGAGTGGTTGAAGCCTGCCAGTAGGGCAAGAGCCTGTGAGCATGATGCCTCCTGTAGCTGGAGTAAGAAGGCTTCATCAGTAGGTTTGCCTTGATCAGGCAGCCTGTAGTAGACACCCACTGCAAGGTTCCCTTTGTTGCCTTGGTCTCTAATTATGGTGAACTTAAATTTTAATAGTTTAAGCTTGTGATTCTGGAAGAAAGCCTCAGCCTCTTTCTGGTGTCTGGCTTTTTTCCAGGAAGGAACCTTTAAATTTAGTAAGTATGTGCCTATGTGTGAGTGGACAAGAAGTTGCAGTAAAGCAACGACATGTAGGCACCTGTCTCAGTGGAGCTCTTGAGTAGCTGGATTTTTATTAAATTTAAAAACCCATTGCCATTACTATTCACAAAGTACACTGCCAGATTAGTCTCGTATGGTGAGTTGAGTAATAGTCCTCTTGGTATCTATACGTTTTTATAGACAACAGTCCAAGACAATATTAACTTTTATTTTTGCCAAGTTCAAGCTGACAGTGAACTGCAGGCCATCTGCCTGCCACTGGTATGCCCTGTGCCAATTAGCTCTGTCACTCACAAATGCACTTTAGCATTAGCTCTGACCTTCTACCTCATGCTCAGTTCCCTGAATTTAGAAGATCAGCCTGGGTGTAGGCACAGATTTAAGCCCTTCTGTTTGCTCTCTGAAGTGGATGGACAAAAGGCAGCTATGGTCCTCCACTGTGATGCCAAGCTGGTGCTGTGCTGTGCTTGCTCATGTTGACCATGCTGTCAGCGTCCCTAGAGGACAGCTGCAGGCTCTCTTTCTAGGGACATCGCAGTGGTACCTGCTGTTAATCCCTCTTTCTGTGGCTGCTTTTCACAGATACAGAAATCTTGAGGCCAGAGGTGATACTCTCTTCCCCTGCCCAGGGCGGGATGGGGATCCTGTGGAAGGAAGGGCCTGCCACCAAAGGGCACAGCGGGGGGGAGCAGCTCTGCTGACACAAGTGAGAAGCTGTACTTGGGACTAAACAGAAGTTGTCAAAATCTAACAGAGGGTGTCCAGCACGAACAATGCCTCACTTCCTATTTCTCTCCAATAATAGGAAATGCCACATTGCTGTCACCGCAGGGTCTCCATCAGAGTTCAGCAACCCATGTTTACTTCCTTTTTGTCCTCTTCTTATGTGCTCATGTCAGCAAACACGTTCCCTTCCTGCCGTTGTCCTCAGTGCTGACACAAACACCCCTTGCAAATAGTCCTCCTTGCAGTTTGGCATTAGAGGCTTACCTATCACTGCCCCATATTATCTCCAATATATTTCATCCTTCCCGAAGGAACCATTTCAGATTCAAATTAAAGTTTTAGACAGTACAGAGATCAATTAAATGATAATATTTTCTCATGATTAGGCAGGTCTTTTCCTTTAAGCAACTCTCATATTGGGTGTGCTTCCAGTAGTGCTAGAACTCGTCTCACTTTTCATGCAAGATTGCCACAGGTCTTAGAAATGCAGATCATCATTAGCATCATTATTTTCAGATAAATTAAGAAATTCATTGCAAGAATTGCTTCTTTCCCTGTGAATATTCAAAGTGGTGGGCAGTGAAAGTAAGAGCAGTTTTCTCATAAATTTTGTCCCAGTGACTGCCTAAAAATGCCGAACAAAGCACTTCTAAGAGCTTTGAGGCTTTAATATCAGTTGCACAGCGAATATCTAGGCCAAGAAAAAGTTTCAGTTTTTTTAACCTGAGTTGTCAGGATGTTTTTCCGTTTGATTTGGCCGTGCAGTTTCATCCCTTTCAGCAGTTATTGGGTCAAGGCAAGTATGGTGTGTGAGACTGGTGAAAAATAACAATTGTAATGACACATACACCTTTTTGTTTGCTTCTCCAACAAAATAGTTAACGTAATTTTTGCAATTAAAAAGGACGAGCTTTTGATGTGAACTTGTAAAAGCATTTTGCTCAGAATTCTTGAGTTATGGTCTGGTCTAAGGTACAAATTGCCTTTTATTTATACACTTATTTTATCATTGGTATTGCAGATTAATAGATTTTTTTTTCCTATAGAAAAATAGTGAGTTTTTGTAAAATTTAAGAAGTAATGGCAAATAATTTTTTGAGCTCTGAAGCAAATTCTGCATTGTCTCCAGCAAAATACAGCTTTTTAAATAAAGTAGTGGCTAGCATTTCTTATTAATACAAAGAATTTTCTAATTACACTATAAAGCCTAATGCAATATTTTACTGCGCTTGTAAATGGAACAGTCTAAAAAAGTCTAAGTTAATTGCATATTTACTGTTAATTGCTGGACAATTTTGTTCAAATGAGAAAAAGATTAGACTTTTGCAACATGTTAGCTGCATTGAGTGCCTGCAATTTTGCTTTTAAGCTTCTGCTTATGGTCTTTAGAGCATTTTTATTACATTTTTGATTTCTTGAACAAAATCTTACTAATACTGATCTTAACTTACTATATGTTTTAAAAGGCAGGTTCACACCCAGCATGTCAGTACATGCTAAGCTCCTGCAGCATTAGGCACAAACTGTGTTCAGGCGTCCCCAGGTATTAGCACTTGTTTTAAAGGCTATAGCATCTAAATACAATTTTGAATGTACACAGAGGGTGATAAGGAAAAATCCTGCATGTCAGACAAAGAAACTGTGAAAGAAACCTTAAACAAGCAGTGCAATGTTCATAGGCCTAGGATGCCCTTCTGTGGGATCGTGTTCTGAATGTTGAGCTTCACCATAGCCTCTTGTGCCTCAGTAATTTGAGATGCTTGTTGGTTTGGCAATTGGTCACACAAAATAAACCATCCAAACATCATGTGTGATAATCAGCCAATCAGGTCTCCAAAGAGTCTTTAAATGTTCAAACTGAACAAAGGCTCCGTATCTATCAAGTTCCGATTATTGTCTTGGACAGCAGCTTTCTGCCAGGTAATGTGCTGTTTTTCTCTTTCCTTTTAGCTTTACTTAGTGGCAATAGGTAGTTTCAGATTGCTGAGGTAATCCATGCAAAACTAATTGACTAATTAAAGACAAGACAATGTGCCAGCCCATGTTGCACAATATTTGCTATTGGCTTTTTAATGATTATCTAGCATGTATTGACGAAAGAGTGTGAAACACTTTAAACAAGAAATATTCTTACACTCTGTCTATGCCTAAAAAGTTATAACAAGGAGTAATGACTGAATGGTGACACTCCCCAGTCTTGTCAGTCTTTATAGATTTGATTGACATTTTTTGTTCATATATTTTGCCAACAGTTCTGAGACAATAAAGAGTGCAAAGATGAGTCTTCTAAAGAGAAACTTTAAAGAAAGGGAAGCATCGTTGTAGCTCAGGTCAGATTTCAGAACTGATGGACATGAAATGTAAATCAGAGTTAGAGGAAGGGTGTGCTGGAGGTGGTTCTGTGGTTATGTGACTGGATTGAATTAGAGGAATGTTACGACAGTGATAAAGAGTGCACGCAAAGTGTTTGGCAGAAACACAGCTTTGAAGAAACTCAAGAAGCTCACAGCTAATATGGAAAAAGATAAATGAGGGCAGGAGAAGATTTGAAGACAGGTTGGACATAGCTGAGGCAACAGGCAAGGTAGATGATTGCTGTGGCAGCATGTGTGGGAATGAAGACTGGAGTCTGGGCTGACAGGGAGAATTAATCCCATGTGTTCTGAAGTAACACATAATTTATAAATGCAGTATCAATTTTACTTACAAGAGAAGTCTCCATGATAAACATCTTATTTTCATAGGATTTGGGAGGGCAGCAATAACATAATCCCTCTGCATGAAACCAAGCAATGGAATGAAGGCTTTTCAGCCTCGCTCAGCACTTACACAGTTGGTTCTTCTGCAGTGCCAGAGATTTTTATAACACAGAATAAGGGATTGCTTTAAAGCGAGCAATGTGGGTGTATATCTCACTGAGTACAAGTAACTGTTTCAGTCTTTTGCAACCTCAGAACTCATTGTCCTATGCCTAGTTTTAGCTGTAGGCTCTTACAAGTTATTAGATTCCTTTGACCAAAACAAGTGCAAAAGTAATTTTCAGTTGTTTTTTCATATATAACAACTCTTCTAAAACCTCCAACCAACCTAAACAGTTTTGCCAATCATTTGTGCACTAGTAGTTTTACAATAGCTGATTATACATAATTTTGCAGAAAAGTTTACTGAGTTTATTTCATGGAGATAACCTGGTGATTTTTGGTGCTGTTTTTGTCATCCCTGTTATCAAAGTTCAAAGCCTCAAGGTCTAATTCTTTACTTATTGAGCTCAAAACTGAGTGCAAAGCTGTCTTTGATTTCAGTACAGCAGGCTGATGGCTTAGAGGCCAGAATTTTGGCTGTCATCTTCACAACTCTTCTGAGGTCAGAAGCACTGTAACGACTTGCTACATAGTAAGGCTATGGACTTAAATGGGTCAAACTGCAAAACAAAAAATGACAAAGCTTGTCAATGGTGACAGCTTTCATGCTTATTTCCAGGGGGTATTTTTATATCTTTCTTTATATTTTTTTCATTTGTATTTGCTCATTATATGACTCAATCAATCTGCATGAAATGTTATTCATAAATTATTTATGAAGAAAAAATATTGGGGAGATAGAAAAATAAGTAATACTTTGTTTTTCACCAGTAACTGGGACAGCAGTGTATATTCACATAGTCCCATTCTTGTGTAGAACTGCTGTATTGTAACTCTCCAACAGTAAAAACAGTCACTTGCCTCTTAGTAAAAATAGGAGGAGGTAACAGAAAGGTATTCCTACAGGGTAATGATAGAGAGCTCCCCCAATTCCTTACATAAAGGAGTCATGTTTGAACAAGTGATTTTTCCTGATGCTGCACACAACCTTAATGAAGTTTCAATGTGAGGAAAATTCCTTTTGCTTTAACTTACCTCCTAAAAACCTGTTTTTCTGATTGTCACACAAAATTGATTTACCAGTACAACTCCCTATCCCCTTAAACAGTGAGAAGATGGAAAGAAATTGAAGGGAAAAACCCCCAAACCAGCCTGACTCTTCTCCCCAAAGGCACAGAGAAAGGAAGCGCTGTGCTTGACCCACGTAACAGAAGAAAGCAGGAGACTGAAAGATGTGTGTGCAGTGTAGTTACAGACATTATAAAACAATCACTGCATGATGTTAAAACATTGCTTTATGGTGTTTCCACTGAGATATTCCATTAGTATGTGATGATAATGAATCATGATTGTACTTCTATGAGAGCTCTTGCCATGACTGCATACTTTTGTGTTTTTTTTTTTCTTCCTGTGGATTGCACATGGAAACAAGGGAAAGAAATTACTAGAAGAATATAACCAGAATAGAAGCAGCAAAATTATAATGATACTTAGAAGTGGACAAACTTTTCAACACAGTTTTATTTCATTTTGTCAATATTATTTTATTCAACTTAGAAGTACAGTTTTATATATAGTCTTGGGAATGTGAAAGAATGCCTTTTAAAAATGTCCCTGGGCAGTGCATATGTGTTGACAAAAGTGTTTTTTTTTTAAAAAATTCTTTTTTTTTTTTCACTTCTGTAGACATAGCTTGTCTACAGCAACTAATTTGAGAAAGAATATTTTCAGCTAAAGAAAGAGATTGAAACAAGACAAGTGCTTCTTTACTGATAAAACACTCAATACAGCA
Source organism: Scopus umbretta (assembly GCA_013400535.1). Taxonomy (NCBI): domain Eukaryota; kingdom Metazoa; phylum Chordata; class Aves; order Pelecaniformes; family Scopidae; genus Scopus; species Scopus umbretta. The sequence goes on from VZTL01037216.1 coordinate 13,688, forward strand.
TCTCAGTTCAGCTGGCAGTGTTCCTCCCAGATCTAACTCCTACATGCTCAGATGGTAAGTCTTTAGAGCAGGGAAAAGTGCCATCTGGTGATTCAAAACAATACAAAACTGATTGAATCAACTTCTTGTAAATGACAAATGGAACTGGTCATCGACCTCAAATAAAATTGCCATATGTGATATTTGGTCCTGAAGAACCTGAAAACTGGCAAAACACTCCCTCCATCATCAGATTTCCATTTAAAATTCTATTCTTTCATTATACTGCAGCAAATTAATATCATATGTTTAGCAGCAGTAAATCATAATTCATGCATTTCTGTAATCACAAAACTGTTGGTGTATATGATGTGTGCTGATACAAAAACTATATACCATATATATGCCAATTATATAAATTATGAAAATGATAAACGTATACTTGTATTTGTCCTTTTACATTAGATTTTGAACTCCGGTATGGGGATTGTGATTTACACGGATATTATACAGCACATGTTCTGTGTAAAACAGTAACAATAATGTCCAATGTATGAAGAAACTAGAGAAACAATAATAGGTTAGAATAATAATTCTAACTATTTTAATAATAAGTTAAAAAAAATTGATAGTTGATAAGCTGATGATGCACCTTTAATTGTAGGCCTCAGATTTAAGAACAGAAAGACCATGAAAAAGGAAAAGGGTAGGCTGTGACTTTGCAGAGAAAAAGAAGACATAAAAATGGCAATATGTTATTCAGCAAGTTCAGCTCCTTTTTCTGGGTAGAACTGTGTGTGATTTATGTTCTGGTTTGTGGTGAGGGTGAATTAGTAGCTAAGAGAGTAAGGTAAACTCAGTTCTAGCTCAATGCATTTGTTTAAAGGCTCATATCTATAAACATTTATTCTGAATATTAATTTTATTTGTATGAGTACTCTGAGTATCCTGTAGCTTTCTATAGAGCACATTATG
>VZTL01037220.1:0-77284 GCA_013400535.1 Scopus umbretta
TCTTTTTTTTTTCCCCTCTCTTTGGTTATACAATATGCAGGTGTCATTCAAAAGTTTTCACGTGATTAAGGCTTGAGAAATCAAGCAGTAAAGACTGGTCAAAGGTCGATTTTTGCATGTTACCAAGTAACTTTGCAGCAGAGAGGTGTGTAAGCCAAGATTTTTATTTTTTTGTAGATAACACAGTGTCACTTCTGTCGTATCTCCTGTCTTGCCCATTGTAGCTCTTTCTTTCTTTCTTCTCGTTTGTTCTTTGTACCTCTTGAGGAATCGGGAGACTTCATTTTATTTCCCGTTTTTCCACTGTCTCAGCACATGACCTTGGATCCGTCCTTTAACCTTCTGGTCCCTGTTTTATCCTGCGGGCGAATCGGAGACTGACGGACCATTTTCATCAAACACCGTGAGGTTAAGGCATCCAGCTCTTCGGCTTTGCCGAGCAGCAGTCTCTCTCCCCAGCGTCTGTGCACGTTGCCGTGCAGATGGCAGGGGCTGTGCTGCTTGGGCTCTCTGCTGCGCCACTAAACCGTAGGCAAACCCAGCAAAAACCGCGCTCCAGGAGAGCGCCTCCAGTTCCCAACTGGCACAAGTGAGAAGCAACCCAGCGGGCGTCAGTCGGGGGTCACTCTGGCGTAAAACAAGCGCTCCCGAGACCCAAGGAAGGACCGGGTTGGCTGCCATGTTTACAGCCGTCCTCTTCAGAAGCCTCCCGGTCCTGGTAAAGGTCACCTGCTTGCTCCCCGAGGAGCCCACAGCGGGATTAGGCAGCAACAAATAGGGGAAAGAGCAAAACATCTCTGTCTGGGACAGCAGACGCAAAAGGCAAAAGTTACCAGGTAAGGTGTTTTTCCTAGATTAGGCAGCCATAAAATTGAGTCACGTTTGAGTTCACAGATAACCTTTTTTCTTTTAGACTGCATTTTCCTAAAGTCTCAAATCATCTTAAAAGATGGCTTGTACTGCGCTCTCCCTCTGGAGCCCGAGTCGCAGCCTGCGGCCCTCCTGTCTCATGCAGCGAGCGTGCAGCAGGCCCCGTGGCAGGGTTGCCGGCTCAGGGGCGGTAACAAGGCGATTCGGCTGTCGGAAAACGGGAAGCAGAACAACAGCCCTATGTGCCTCTCACCATCGCCAAGGCCTGACAGGCAGCTTTCTGACGGAATGCCTAAGAAATGGGGTGTGGGGCACTGATTTGGGAATTGGACAAACAAGATGTTAACCAGCACAGCTGTGGAGGCCTCGGGTCTGTGTGTTTTGTGTGGGGTGCTGTGTTCCCGCCCTTGGGCAGCATTACCGACCTCTGCGGTTGCGCACTTTGGAGCGGTAAAATGACAGACACGGTGAGGGCGGCGCTGCCATTTCATTATTTGGTATAGTCACCTGCGATCCCGGCACATTGACGGGCCTCGTGCCATGTCACGTAAAATACTTGTCAGGAATCCTGCACAGAAGCTTCCCGTTCACTGACAGCACTTAAAAGCATGTTCTTTGATAGAGTGACAGACAGGATATTTCTTGATAAGGAATCAAGCAAATAATGGCAGGAAGCAGGTCAGTGTGATGCACCCCTGCTTTACGTAAGGCAGAGAGAGAAGCTGGCATCCCTCCGCTTCCCCATTTGCGTCCCAAACACATTCTGTTTGCTCCATAGTTCTGCAAGGTGGCGCATTTGTGTTCGTGCTGAAACAAAAGCGATGGGTTTACACACACGGTTGTGCTCTGAAAAGGTGGGAATTGGCATCACATCTTCTGCTTGGACAAGGAGATAGAGGTCCGTCACTCGCCCATGGGTTTGGAATCGCTTTGGTGAGCTCGCACATCTGACGGGCCTGTTGCGCTCCTCGGGCGTCAGATTTTGCTCCTGATAACCGGCGGGCCTCGTTGTGCGCAGCGTTCCGCCCATTGCTCCCAATACCGGCCTCCCGCTGGATGGAAGCGTTGGTGCGCTCCGCAGGTGGAAGACAGGCAGGAGCTGCGGAAACCTCTTCTGTTCTTTTACGGAGGTACCAAGCAGGACTGAGCAGGGTGGGGAAGGAGGAGAGGAGTAGTGTTAAAGAGCAGTGGCTGACCTTGCGCTCTGCGGGAGCGTTCAGCCTGCCTCGTTACACGTCGCTGTCGGTCCCAAGCACAGGGTAGATGGAGAGATAGCTGTGAGCAAACGGCTGCGAGCGTGCAGGGCAGTTTGTAAAGGTCACTCTAAGGCGGTGCGGCAGCAGCACCGCGTCTCTGCGCTGTCAGTAAAACGCTCTCAGGCACTTTTGCAGGAGTCCCGCCTGTGCTCCATGAGGTGTTCCCTGCAGAGCAAAACGGTTCTGAAGTCCCGTGTGCTTCAGGCAGCTGCCTCCTGGCTTCCTGCTGCGGGCGAGCCGAGCGGCGCCTCCTGCAAGTATGTGCACAGGCACCAGCCCGGAGATGAGCGCGCCGGCACCTGCACCCTGCACGGGCTCAGACTGCAGTGGCTTGGAGGGGGGGGCAGGTAGTGCGGTCCCCCCGGAGCAGCTGGGGCTGCTGGGCACCCGCAGTCGCGCAGACGGGGAGTAGGCCTGCCGCGCAGTCAGGCGCCTGGTGCTGGTGGCGATTGTGGCGAAGAGCTGGGAGCGCCGTCACGGTTTTGACGGCAGGAGTCATGCGCGCGTCTGCTAACCCATGGTGCTGGGATGGGCAGCCAGAGCTGTAGGTCGGGCCTTGCTCTGATCTGGCCTCCCCTCCAAAAAAAAAAAAAAAAAAAAAAGGAGGAGGGGGGGGAATCGCCAGCCAGAGGAGATGGATTGTCCTTCTGTCCCGTGGGGTGGTTGTTAGGTCTGTCTGGGAGCAGCCTGCTGCTGCTGCATGAGAACGGAGCCTGCCGTCGGCGGGCTTGGGTTACTTTTCCCTAATTAAAGCCGTGGTGGTAGGCTATCGTGCACTTCCACCCCGCGGGTTAAGTTCTGCAAGGGTGGGTTTGTGGCGACAGAACAAAGAGCTGGCCGCACACGGAGGCGGCGAGTGGCAGAAGGCGACGTCTGTGGGAAAGTACCTCCACACCAGAGAGGAATTTGTGCTTTCCAGCCCAAAGGGACTTTTTTTCACTTTCAGCCACTGTGGTGTCTCATTTTTGCTTTTAATTTTATAAAACTAAGGAACAGTGACCTCACTGCTTAATTAATTTTACAGTGCTGCATTTCTTATTTGTGTGACTGGGATGACATGGGTACACCTTCAAGGGAGAGGGAAAAAGACCGGTACATTTGTGTGGGAAGCTCCTGGCCCTGCTTGGAAGGAGCAGCAGGGTTTGTGGGTGCGGCGGGACCAGTTCTGATTCCTTCTGCTTGCCTCTTAAAACAGTCTGGAACGAACTTTCCCAGTGCCGATGGGAGAAGGTTTAAATTTACCCGGTCTTCTTGTGTGAGGGGATTCTCCTCCCACCCTTGTGCTCCTTTATTTGCAGTTGGAGACTGGAGTATGGAAACTTTCTGTAGGATTGACGTTATTGCAGAAAAGAGCTGGAGATTTACCTCCTTTCCTTTGCTTCCCCAGATAGTTCTTAAGCAGCCAGGTTTTATTTGGAAGCCGTACTTCCGCTGCACATACACCTAGATGGGAATTCGCTTTGCAGTCATTCCTTCGTCTTAAAGGAAATCGGTGCTTTGTGTGGGGGCTGGATTTTGTTTATTTTAATTTTACCTCTTGCTTAGATACACTGCTGTTTTTCCAGGGTTGAGATTAACCACCATTTCTTTTTCACGTGGAAAGGACAAATCTTACCAGGGACTGAGGGTACAGTTGCTATTCTTTATGTCACGGCCTTGCCGTTTGAAGGCCAAGCCCGAGTCTGAAATTTTGCCTTTCGGCCTCACGCTGCCCACGAAGGGCGAGAAGGTAGAAGGACAGATCTCAGGAGGACTGAAGACCGCGGGGCAGCATGGCAAGACCGTCTTACCCTTCCCACCCATGCTGCTTTAGGAGAAGGCCTAACCTTTTGCTTTGGCAGGCGCAGGGACAACAGCGCTGAGCCAGGACAGGCACCGCCGGGAGCTGTTGGAGGTGATGCCTGTTTCTGCCGGGAGCTAGCTGGAGTGGGAGAGGCACAGGCCACTGCCCCGCGGATCCTGCGCTGATGATGCAGCTCTCCCCTTGCCGGCCGAGGGCCTAAGCCGGTTCCTGCTGGCTTCACCGGTAAAGCTGCTGTGGCAGGACCAGGGCGGCGATTTAAGGGTCAGAGGCAGGTTTTTAAAGTCAAGTTTATTTTGTTCCATGGGGCGGCTTCAGGTTGGCGTTAAGCAGGTGAGCTTACCTGCTGGCTTCACCCAGACACTGCATTTCCCAAATAATCCTTTAAGCTGCTTGAAACCTTTTACGTCCACAATGTTGTGCAAACCCGGCTGTGGTTACAAGCCCTTTTGTACAGCCTTGCCTTCCTCCATTAAAAAAAAAGCGCGATGAATAAAGCAATAAGGACCTTCACCTTAACTATCACTCTTCCCTTTTCTGCCTGTTTTTGGTTCAGCTGTGCAGGCCTGGCTTTGCTGTAGGAAACCTATGCTCTGTCAGGACAGCCAGTAAATAACAAAGCATTGCCCATTCTAGGTTCTAGGTTCCTATCCTGCTGTCCAAAAGACGTTTTTAGCAGAGCATTTAATAAACTCCTCACTGCTGTGTGGTGTATTCATCGTACTCCCAGCACGCGTCAAACCAGCATTTCTGGATCGAGCGCAACACGTTGCAGACAGCGGGTGTCCGGCCTCTGCTGGGGCTCAGGTTTCACCCTTAAATTGCAATACCAATTTTAGAAAGGATCGTTACTTCTTGGAATTGAGGAAACCAATTTTCTTTTCTCTCCTGAAAAATGGTAGGTGCTTTTCAAAAAGCCACGCTGTAGTCAAGTGGCATCCAGAGGTCCCAGCTGAGACCAGTGGCCCAGCTGGCTCTGACACAGGGTCCTGCTGACACCATTGCACCATCAGGGCTTTCAGGAGAGAAAACAGGGCAGGACTTTGTTCTCCTCTGGGGAAGCACCTGATAGAGCACTTAGAGCACGTTTTGCAGGCAGAAGTAGAATCACTTTATTAGCCCTGCTAGTACAGCTGGAAGAAACAGCTTCGGATTGCACAACCCTGTCTTTAGACTAGATCTCTGCTACAGTAGCACTGTCACCATTGTACTTTTTCCAAGGGAATTGGGTGGCTGCATTTTAGCAGGCTGTGCGCCCGCGAGCAGCAGTAACCGGCTGCGCACCCACTGTCGCACAGCCCAGCGCCCAGCCCCGGGGCTCGAGCCCGGCCACCTTCCCTGCCCCTTCTGTCCCAGTCGGTGGTGAAGGTGGAGCTCAGCCCCAGTAAGGAAGTTAAGCGCAGAGGAACAGTGTTGTACCGCAAATAACAATGAAAGGTGCAAAGCTGGTGTCCTCGAGAGTCATTACAGTCGTGCCTACAGCGCTCCGCTTTCACGCACGTTCTTGACTCCGCGGCAGGAGAGTCAGCAGCCCTGGAACAAAGCAGGGTACTGGCTCTTTCAGGCACGCAGTAGGTACCTGGGTTGCAGACATAGCCTGAAGTATTTATTTTACATTAATATTGGGCATTTTGATTTTCCAAAATTCTGCTGCTTTTCCCCCCACCGTGTTACTGCTGGCAGGACGACTACCACCCAGCCCAGCAGTGACGCTTGCTTGCGCAAGCCCTTATCTCTCTTTTCCACAGTAACTGGTCAGCCCGCATTTCATTCAGTTTCTTTCTCCTAAACAAAAGAAAACAAGGAGCCTGAGCATAGCAGAAGAAGTTAGCTTGGTTTCGCTTCTCACTTCCGGACACATCCTTGCTCATCACCCTTGCAGCGAGACCAGACATCTACCTGGCTGAATTCAAAGGCTCTAGAAAAAGCTATAAATATTTCTGAAGAACGTCAGAGAAAGAATTTATGTCAATGACCAATCTGTACGTGTGGTTGAAATTCAGCTACTGTCCAAACAGATCAATGGTGGTGACTGGGCCAAAATGTGAAAAAAAAAAAAAAAAGGAAAGAAAAAACCACCAGTTTTTCAGGTGAAATTGTACCTGCTTTACCCCAGTTCACAGTTAACTGTACTGCTAAAGGTCTTTTGTAAGCTGTTTGGAATTTTCTGGTTTTAACATATACTGAGCTAAAAATACCGCCATAATTTGAAGGAAAAATAAACTTTTTCTCTCAAAACACCAACTTGGTCCTTCCCCTCTTCTGTTTGGAGCTGTGCACCTGCCTGGCTCCCATAGCGTGTCCAGTTTTGTTCAAACTGGGCATTTCTGTTTAGCTGCACCGTTTTAAGGAGGTTAAAAAAAAATAAAAAATCTCTCTCTCAGCACTCAGTTAGAGAAATACCCCATCAGTACTTGATAAAGTACAAGACACCCTCTTTTCCCCCACTGTACAGTGAAATTTCTGAGTGATGTCTGAGATGGCTGAAAAGAAAGTTGCCTTTTTCCAGGGCAGATTTCTTGGGATGGGGTAAGTAACCGCAAGAACAAAGCGGCCATTCAGGCTGGCACGAGGCCCCCCCTTTCCAAAGGAGGCTTTGTTTCCCTGCTGCATAACTCCTGCAGAGGTAAAATGTTTGGTCTTTTCTGACTTGCTGAGCCTGTGTGTAAGGATAGTTTGTTTTTCTCTCCAACAGGATGTAGCCATTTCTCCAAAGCAGAGGGATGAGGTCATTCAGTGGCTGGCCAAGCTCAAATACCAGTTCCACCTTTATCCAGAAACGCTCGCCCTGGCCATCAGCCTTTTGGACAGGTTTTTAGCTGCAGTAAAGGTAAATATTTGCAGATACACAAACTGAAGTACATTTTTACCACCCACTTGGCTATTTCTGTGGACAGTCTCAGTGGTGCGGCTGTATGGAAAAGCTGACCTCCCCCCTGTGCCCTCACACCCTCTTCCTTTCTCACCCGTGTATAGGGTGGTACCTGCACCACTCCAGGAGCTTAATTTCGGGTTGTGGAGCTGGCAGCACACGCTGCCGCCAGGAACATTTGGAGGTAGATGCTTTCCGTAGTCATTTTCCGCCCGGTGAAAGTAGCCATTCCTTTAATGAGAACACGCAGTTCTCGGGGAACTGACCTACTGCTTCCACCTGCAAGAGTATTGTCCCTCTTTCTCTGTTCTGCCCATTTCCTTCACATAATGCAGCTCATTAGTTTAAATGTTCATTAGCCTAAGAGAAAAGCAGCACCCTTCCTCGTCAACTGCCTGCTTGCTCTTAACCTGGTTTCAATGCTGAAGTTGCCTCAGCACAGTACCTCTTCCTTGTTCCTTTAAGTAATCAGAAAAAGAGGCCGTGTAGAGGTTATGCTTTAGATAAAAAGAGAAGGTCTCTACCTTAACCTAAACCGACTCCTAAAGCTAAAGGAAAAGCCTGCTAGCCCAGTTAGAAACCTAGGCCCAGTGCCCTCCGACAGAAAAGCCAGGGAAAGTCCCTGCTCACCTCTTAATTTCTCTGGCATTTCAGCTGCATTTAATCTCACTTGTAGCACCTCAAATTGCTGGGAGCACCTGCTAGCAGTGAGCTAGCCGCAGGAAACAAATAAATGTTAGAGGACAAGTTTGGGCCTGGCAAGTGTGCTAGCACAGGGAAATGAAAAAAATAAAAAAATGGGGGAAGAAGAAACAGCCAGAGGTGGTTGCTTTTTGCAGGAGGGGGGAGTAGTTCACTACTACCTGCTGTATAGCCAGTCTGACAGAGCGAGAGCATAAAGACTGATGTCAGGTCAGACAGATGTGAAGGAGGGAGAGAGGTAAGCGGGCATGGCCGCAGGACCTCCAAGCGACAGGCTGCCCGCTCCTGCCGCGCTGAACAGAATACATATGCCAGTTTGGTTTTAAGGCTGTTACGCCAGAGAAACCTTTAAAAAAAAAAAAAAGACAGCGTAAAACACAGCATTTGGACTACCTGCAACTGGGATCTGCTGCTCTTCCGTCCCTGTAAGCCTGCCACAGAAGCGTGTTGGACACGCTGTGCTCGGGCCGTGTTTCACACCCGCGCGAGTGACTGACCAAACTGTGGGTCAACCCGAGATCCCTGGCCTCGCGTTGTCCAGTCAGGCTTTGGGTAGCCTGGTCTCTTACCATGCTTGCTCAGTTACATTCCGTGCTCGGCCCATCTGCAGTCTCATCTGCGTGTGCGTCTAATCTCATCACCAACACTGTTGGGGAAGCAATATCGCTTCGGAGATGTAAGCAGAAGAACGTATGCTCAGCCTGCGCGCTTGGCGTTTCAGTGTGGCTTAGTTTGGTAGAATGCATGTGACATCATCCATTAACCTACCCTTTAAATACTAATAAATATTGATAATGTTGTAATTACAGACATTTTCATTTTTAAGGAGATCTCAAAGTAGCTGATTTACTGAAGTAGAGATGGAAAATAGATTTAAATCCCACAACAGCTAATGCCCTCGAGTACAGTTTTTCTTTCGGTAATTTGCAGCAGCCAAGCAGTCTGCAAAGAAAGTATGAGAACATGAGTCAGGAGTCCACTGCGTGCTTCAGGCAGCGAGCAGGAACATGGAAAGGTGTTTTGTCTGAGTGAGCATTGTTTAAACAGCTCAGGGCTTTGTGCTCCCTCCCCTGGTTTTCCTCTCCCGTAAAGTCATCGTTCTTCTGATGCAGCTTAATTTATTTTTTTTTTTTTTTACACCAGGCACTACCATGCAGGATTTTATTATTAAGACAACTAGTCCCTTCCCTTCCCTGTGAATCATTTGGAAATTGCTCGGACTGGCTGCCCCGAAGGCTGTTACCCAGTCGGGCTTTGCCGGCCCAGCCAGCAGCGTTTGGGGTACCTCGCTGCAGAGCACTCGCCACCCCTCAGCAGAGCGGTGCCTACAGCCGGCCCGGGCAGCCCTTGCCCATGCGTGAGGAGCCGGCCGGGCAGGTAGAGGCTCCCGTAGGAGACCAGGATGGGCGACTGGGTTTTAACGCGCTTTAGCGAAAGGCGCAATTGTTCCTTCCAGCTCAGGCTCTAGAGAGGATGCACTTGGGAAAGAGAGAAGACAAAATTATTGTTAAAAGTAACGGGGAGAGTAAGCTTCCCTGATGGTAGGGACCTGCTCTAGACACCTGCTTTTCCCCAGATACGCTGCAGAAGGTGTCCTTTGCTGTACGTTATTTTGCGCTAACTTGACAGTTTTCTTTGAACCCGCCTGCGTGGTAAAGAACAAGTTCCAGTCTTTCCCCAAGGGAAATTCTCCGCTTTGCTTTCAGCACACCTGAATGCACAAGCAGACGTGTACACGCGCAGCGTCCCCCCCTCCAAGCATAGATTCTTTAGTGTATTTCAGTTGAAGCTTAAACAGCACTAGAAAGCCAAAGCTATAGGCTTAGCATGGTCCTTTGTAAGTAACTGAGCCTGAAATGAGGTAAAGGTCATCTGTTTGGACACCATCCTGTGTTGTTCTCCTGTTGCTTTCAGGAAAGAGTGTTCTGGGTTTCTTGACAGCTCATTGCATGAGTGAAACGTGCAGCATCTCGCCCTTCAGCCACCCCATTGCTCAGTTGCATCTGCTAAAATCTACCTAGCAAGGAAAAAAAAAATAAAAATCACAGCAACAGTTCAGGTTGTAAGTAGAGTTTCACATTCGGTGCAGGATTTTCACTTACCTTTGCTTTCGGCATCTCCTAACGTGGACAGAGGAGGACCAGTTGCCAGCAGGCTACTGGAGGGGGGGGCACGGCACTGCAGCTGTCTACTCACTGGGCTGTGACAAGGTTTAGAAACGGTGCCTCTGCATTTCCTAGCCCCGAGCCGCTAAGGAGCGGGCAGACACATCCTAGGGTTTTATGCCGATGTTGAAAGTGAAGTCCTTTATCAAGTTGACAAAGATCGCTGCTAAGCAAAAGCTCCAGCAGGTGCGCCATATTCGGAGCGCGTGCTTAGTCTGGTCCCTCGCAGGCACTACCTGAATGCTTGCAGCCTGTGCGTCCTGCTTCCTCCTTCACCCCTGCAACCGAGGCCCACCAAAGGAGGTTTTGATACACATGGAAAAAGTCATCCTGTTCCCTCCAAATTTCACTTACCTTGCCTAAAACAATCCGCTGTAGAAGGGACCAGCTCGCTCTCGGTAATCCCTGGGCCAGAGTTTTTAGAACTGCGGCGCAAAAATCACACGAGTGGTGACTTTTATGGGTGTGTTATACTTCCCTAGGCGAGGACAGCGTTTTTACATTCTCTTCCTTCCTATTCTGTGTCTGACCCCCAGCGGCACTAACAGCAGAGCTCTGCTGAAGCAGGTGGAGCAGCAGTGGTTTTTTGCCAGGTGACAATCCAGCCCTTCTGATTCTCTCCTTCCTATTTCTACGGCACTGCCTGAAAAAGAGCTCTTTCCACTCCAGTTACCCTCACAGGGCTGGCAGATTCCTGTTCTGCCTTACGTCACGGACTATGGATTTTTGCTTGGCACGGCTTGCACCGCCGTGGCGTAGCTGGAGGTCGGCCTGCTGATCCGGAACGCATTGCATGGGCAGCTGAGACCCCGGGGCTCAGGATGTCTGACCAGAAAGGATTACGCATAATTTTTGCATCACGTCCACACAGACTTCTCTGCTTTTCTGTACCGTAGGCCCGTCCAAAGTACCTGAACTGTATTGCAATCAGCTGCTTCTTCCTTGCTGCAAAGACCATTGAGGAAGATGAGGTAATTTTCTTTGTTCTTACTACGGTAGCATTGTCTGAATATAGACTCTTCCAGCCCTGCCTTTGCTTGTCCGTGGTGGCAGACGCTTTCCAGGACAGGAATGAAGCGTTTTGTGTGATTTCTATAAAGATTGGTTCTCCCGTTTCTTTTTTTGCCTTGGCTTTTGCAGAGGATTCCAGTACTGAAGGTGTTGGCTCGGGATAGCTTTTGTGGTTGTTCTCCAGCTGAGATTCGCAGAATGGAGAAGATTATCCTGGATAAACTGAACTGGGATCTTCACATGGCAACGCCACTGGATTTCCTTCATATTGTACGTAAGGGGCTGTTTACATTCTTTCTGGTGTCTGTTGGTGTAAATAAGGTACCTAGACAAAAACTCCACCTGTAGGGGAGTGAAGGCCTCTGAATGTGTTCTTAATTCCTCCGTATGAGTAGTTTCGGAAAGAAAAAGCCTTGCCAGAGAATTTCAGAGGAGACTTGTGGCACTTTGGGTGCGATTTCCAAAATGCGGGCATGCCATCTGACCTGTTTTGAGAGGCATGTTAAGCCACACACTAATACTCACAGCTCCCGGAAACCTTGCCCCTAAACGTTGATTGCCAGTGCTTTGGCTCAAAGCTAAATGCCAGGCAGCACAAAACCAGCAAGTACAACCATGGAGAAAGCACTGATGCTGGGCAACGGGCATGCTCCATGCCTGCTACAGAAAGGCACGGCCAGAGAACCAGATTCGTGGATGAGATAAGACCAAGGGAAGGAAAGTGTCCTGAGGCTCGCTCTTGAATTTCATCCTCTCTGCTTGCTCGAGGAGTGTTTGTCTAGGACCCGTGAACCTGTGTTGTTGAGAGAGAAGGGTGGATGGGGATAGCCTTTTGCAGAGCCCCGAGAAGCCCGGTCCCCAGGCAGATGATGCGTATGATGGCAGGTGCCACCAGAAAGGCTGCGCCAAGCTGTTGGTGGGTTCAAATGCATTGGGTTTTTTCCACGGTGCGGAAGTTGCCTCGAAGGTTAAGCTAGAGAATCCTTGGGCGTCGAAGTCACATCGCGTGCTGTTCTTGAGGTCCGACCTGGCTTTACCGGTGGGGTTGCCCGTCGGCAACGCCAGCTGCCTCACGTGCTTGTTTCCCCCCCTCCCAGTTCCACGCAGTTGCGGTGTCCAACAGGCCTCAGCTACTGACCATCCTGCCCAAGCTGAGTCCCTCTCAGCACGTGGCGGCGCTCACCAAGCAGCTGCTGCACTGCATGGCCTGTTACCAGCTGCTGCAGTTCAAGGGCTCCATGCTGGCGCTGGCCATCGTCAGCCTGGAGCTGGAGAAGCTGCTCCCCGACTGGCTGGCTCTCATCATCGAGCTGCTCCAGAAGGCGCAGGTGAGGGGGCGCCGGCACCGCACACTGCGGCGGGGAGGGACCGGGGGGCCGCAGAAGGCTGCATCTTGCTCAGGACTCCAGTGACCCAAGCCAACTGGGGCTTTCAGATCCCTAGCCGCGGATCTCTGCCTGCAGTTATGCTTTTGCGAGGATGGCTGCGCTTCAGCCCGAAGGGACAGTTTGTTGGGGCGGTTCTGCAAAGCCTCCATCGTGACTGCATCCAGTAGGCAGACGCAGAGAGGAGCGGCGTGCCCCAATGTGTAATGGACTCTTCCCTCTGTACCAGGGAGAAAATAATGCACTGGGGAGAAAAGTCCTTGTTAGCTACTTGGCTGTTTGTTCCAAGCATTACAGGGGTGGTCTGACAAGCACTGCAAAGACAAACCCTCAAGCTGCTAAAAATATGCAGTGAAACCTTTTAATATCCGACAGGTTTCTCCCCCCCCCCCCCCCCCATTCCTGTGAGGTGCAAGAAGGAGCAGGGGTCCGTATCTCACAAAGTCATTGTGGTGGGGGTCTTCTCGGTCCTTTACCACTTACTTTCTCCTGCATCCAGCATACCAGTGAGAAGTGAGGTGCAGAGGTGGCCGGCGTGTTCAGAGCCCTGGCCCTGTCCTGGCTGACAGCCTCCCCTCTCCTACAATGCCGGTGCCTTTGCTTGTCTTCCCCCTCCAGATGGATAGCTCGCAGCTGATCCACTGCCGGGAGCTCGTGGCACATCACCTTTCCACCCTGCAGTCTTCTCTGCTGCCCAATTCTGTATATGTCTACAGTCCCCTCCAGCATACCCTGGTGACCTGTAACAGAGGAGTGTTCAATTGCCAGCCCTCCTCTGTCCCAGGGCCAGGTTTCTCCAAGGACAACGGCAGACCAGAAGTGCCCGTCACAGGTACAGCCGCGCTCTACCAGCGTCTGCCAGCTCCCAGCGGTTGCAAGCAAGCCTCTGCCAAGCGTAAAGTGGAAGAGATGGAAGTGGATGACTTCTACGATGGTATCAAGCGTCTCTACAACGAAGACATTGCTCCAGAGGTAGTGGCTCTTGAAAACATGGGCTCTGTTTGTGGCGCTGATGTCTCGAGGCAGGAGGGCAACGTTTCCCCTTGTCCACCTTTACAGCCGGTGTCTGTTATGTAGCTGTGAGTGCACGCCACCTGCTGCGCCACAGCCGCTCTAGAAACCAGGCAGAACCTGGCATCCTGTGTTCTCAGCGGGGGGAGAAGGGGCCATACCTTGTCAGGCTGAACTGAAGGGAGCCAAAAAACAGAAAAAAAAAATCCCAACCCTTTTTTGAATTTTTTTTTCTTGTGCGGCTAATTATAGTTCCACTGTTTAAGCACTTAAAAACACAAAAAAGTATAAAAATCTAAAAAAAGACCCAAAAACCAAACAAAAAAAGTAGCAAGAAATTGTTTCTTTCTAGTGTTGTCGGTTCCACTGTTTTTCTGCTCCTGTGTATTGTAACCCATTCTCCATGTCCAAGAGCTCACATCAGTCGTGCAGAGTTGTTCCAGGTTTCCCAGCCAACTAACACCTCTCTGATCCGGTTTCCATCTGCTCCTTGCTCTCTTTCTGCTTGCTCCTCTTTTAATTCTCGGCGAGTCTTGTGCATGATGTTCTGTACTACCTGACCTTCACCACACCTTTCTTTTTCCTTTCTAAAGAAAAAGACCTTTTTTGTTTTGTTAGCACTTTTGGTGTTTAAATGTGGTAATATTTAAAAACTGGATTTAAATAAAGGGTTAGTCAGGAAAAACACAGAGAACAACACTTGCAAGCTGCTCCACACTTAAGTCAATAACCACAGGAGTGTGAACGTACCCTAGAAGAACACGAGGGCAGCCGGCCATTGTGCTCTGTACCTTACACAGACTTCTCCAAGTTAAAACAGTGTGTGTTTTCAGACGCAGAAAGCGGTTCATGGATTTTCTATCATTTGAACAAAAACGGTATTTTCTCTTCTTTGCACCAAGAAGTGTTGCACTCCGTGCAGATTTTCACCAACGCTCGACTCCCTACGTCAAGCATAAACCTTAAATTCTGCAGAGCCCATTATTTCCCCCCCACCCCCATACGTCTGTAAGCTTAGAATGCGACCAGCACTGCTCGGTGAGGTGCTGGGGCGGCTACCTACGCCTGAGGTTTGAAAGGTGTGTAATTATCAGCCACAAAATCAAATGAAAAGACCCGAATCCTAAAGTTTTGTGTTCATGTAACTTCTAACCAAGAGTAGAACCTTTAAAAACTTGTCTCTTAAGTGTTACACCTCTGTTTCTCAGAATGACCTGTCCCAATTGTAAGCTCTCTCCACAGCCCTGAGGAAGGTATTGTATTTGGAGCCATTGTACTGATGAAAGCCTTCTGGTAGCAATAAAGAAAGTTGTCCTGGATTCCGAGTCTCTTTCTGTGCTTTTCACCTGAGTCCAGGATCAGTTTTACCCGGAGGCTGCCAAGGGAGCTGCTCCGTGCCAGACCTGTGAGAAGATGGCTTCAGGGGTGCTGGGCAGCCGGGGTGCCAGGGGAGTTGCACAACTTCAGCTCGCGGCCTCTGCAGCGGTTCCAGCATTGGCCCCAGCTCCGGTGCTCCTCGCTCCCTCAGTCACCAGGCTGTTACCCTTCCAGGCTGAGGACGGGCCATGCGCTGTGTGGCTGGGACGCTCCTCCATCTCGCCTGGCTTGTAACCGTCTCCTTTTTGATCATTCCAAACACCCCACCCAAAGAGTTAAGTTCCCCATACCCAGGCTGGCTGTAGATTCCTGCTTGCCTGACACCCCTTCCACTGAAAATCACATTTGATAACGGAAAAGTTAGTACTGACTTCACATCTGCTCTTCTCTGTAAGCTCACACATTACAGAACAGATTCCGTCATCTCGCCCTCTTCCCGGCTGGCTTTGATCTCTTGTTCGGGAGGAGCCGGCCCCTCCTGCCTCGCGTCTTCCGAGGCGCCCATCCTTTTTGGTGCGCACAGTCCACTGCGACAAACTTTTCTTGGGTGTCAGCATCCTTCCTGCCTGCGTCCTGGAAATCACCTCCCGAGGCCGCATTTCTCCAGAGGGCATGCGCCTGCCTTCCCTTCCAGCCCTTTCCTGTCATCCTTACGGTACAACCAGCCCCTGACCTTTTCTCTCTTCCCGCTGTGCTTAGTTTTCTCCAGCCAGGCTGCTGTGCGCTCTCAGGGTTTCACCTAGCACATCCCTAGCCAAATACCCCGTCGCTGCAGCATTTCCCCGATACCGGTGCTCGCTGCTTCAAGCCCTCTTCAAGGCACGCATCTTTCAGTTAAACACCACAGCGTAACAGCTCTAAATAAAACTAACTGCCCCAATTGCCAACGCTAGCTGTAACAACAGTAGCCCAGTAAAGATGAGAGCCAGGTAATTTTCACACCCCCCGACAGCCAAGCCCGGCACCCGCGGTTTCTGCGCAGAAAGGAGTTTGTGCATGCGCTTCTGCTCGCTGCGGAGGGCTCCGGCTGTGCATGCAGTCAGAGGGGTGAGCCAGGGCTCTCCCAACTCTTCTGACAACACTGGCCAGCACGGCACCAAACCCTGGAGAGAGCTTTGTGGGACTACAGCTTACTATAGCTGGCTTCCAACGGTATGAGACACATTGTGGGGGAACAGAAGATGGGGACCCCAGCGCCACGGCATTGTCATCCCATGGCAATAAATCTAAGCCTCACCTTCCATTGGCTTCTCCCCCTCCACACGCTCCCTCCCTGCCACTCCAAGGGCCACATTCCCCGCTACGCCTTCGGCAGCGCCGACACACAGGCACTCGTGAGGATGAGGGCCCAGACCCATCTGCAGACGCGCACAAGGAGAGCAGTTGGCACGGGGCTGGGACAAGGAAGGCGTGTGCTTGTGCCAGCTGGCAGGGGCCTGGCTGGAACAGACGGGCGGGAAGCCGGGCGCAAGGAGAGAGCTTTAGGTGCTGCTGGAGCAGTTCTCTCTCAGATGTGCTGCGGCCATGGCCGAGCCCCAGCCCCAGCTCGGCGCGCACCTGCGAGGCAAACACCCAGAGAGGCAGGGCTCAAAACCTCCCTGGCTGCCATGGGAGCCTTCGTGCCCCCCAGCCCCCGTTTGAGCAGATTGCCTTTTTATTTTCTTGGCACTATGCACAAATCCACACCCATTATCTTTTGCTTGGATACAGGCAACTCCACCAGCAAAAAATAAGGTTCAGAGAGACAAAACCTGGCCCCCATTTGGTAGACCTACCTCTGCAGGGTCCTGCTGACGGGCTGCTGCCTGGGTGTCCTCGTGTAGCCCCTAGGACACTCATGGGCCAGCTCGCTGGCTGTGTTGCCCAGCAGCTTGCTGTTGCCTTTTGCTCTTCCGGAAGCAAAAGGAAAAACCAAGTCTCTGCAACCGGAAACGCACCTCGAACTTCTCTTCTCTCTCTCTTTACCTCTGCTGTCAACACACTCCTTTTCAACACACCTTTTCATCCCACCACCACATATGGAACGCATCCACTAAGGAAACGCCCCGTTGTGCCTGTGGTACCTTGATACACCCGAGAGCCTGCGGTTGCACCACCGAGGTGTAGGGATGCAGCAGGATACAGAAGATTAACTTGCAAAGCCACCCATGCCCCAAGCGCAGGTGCCCAGCTCTGCTGTGAGCCATGGGCAACGTAACCCGACTTGGTGCACCAGCTCACTCTTCCCACCCTGGTGTCGGCTTGGCCCTGGAGAGTTGCTCTTCGGGGGCTGGCCAGCCTGGGTCTGAGAGGTCAGGGCTGGCACACAGGCCTCCACAGGGGACCACAGCAACGTTACAAGGTGGTCTTCAGCTTTGCAGTGCTCCTCCTGCTGCTGGTGCTGCCATCACCTGTGTCCCAGGCCAACTGGAGCCAGTAAGGAGCCCAGGGAACACAGGTCTGCATGGCTGGCTGCACTGGCGTACAGATTTATGCTGTTTTGTGGCTAAAAGAGTGACCCTCAAAGACAGGCTTGCCTTTGAAAATGAGGCTCATCCCAGCAGGTCAGCTCCCCCATGTAGCAAGGTCCAGCTGATTTGGAAATAACCTGTATTGCCAGAAAGGAAAACCATTTCTCACTTCCCACATTTCCTTCCCACAAAAAAGCCCCAGGCAATGACGCAGTCCTAATTTGGCCCCTACCCACACCACTGCCTCGCTACTACAGTAGCAGGCTGACTTGCACGCTGTTCCCGCTGTCAGAACCCAGGACTGTCCCGGTGTGCTGCCAGGGCTCCCTGTTACCCACAGGAGAATATCCCCCGATGCTCGTGACTCCTCGTATTCACGTGGCTTCCCCAAAAGCTTCAGAGCACCCCAATGCTTTGTGCCGCAGACCTGCCAAAGATGCCCAGCACGGGGAGCGCCCTAGCGGGGGCCCAGAGCAGTGAAGGTGAAAGTCCAGCAGAGTATATGGGTCAGGTGAATGGCCAGCTGGAAGGGAAACCAGTTTCCAACTGCAGGCTCGGTTCCCTGCTGCCTCCTCTCCCTCACAAGCATCGGGATAAAACCACTGCATTCATAAACCATGCATGTTATTACTCAGCAGTCCCCCAAAACCCAGGGAGCCCGAGTGCGTGGCAGCCATCTTTTAGCAGAGCACTGCTACTTGTTTCAAATGCCTTCTAGAAATAATCCCAGCTCACCTTTACGTGCTGCGCAGCCGTTACTCTCTGCAACACTCCATCTTGCCTTAATGCCCCAGCAGGGTTTGCTTTGAAGACATGACAGCAGTAACCTCTCTGCAGTTCTCTCCACAACTCTGCCTCAGAGAGATACCGATACACCTCCTTCTCCCTACGTAGCCTGGGGGACCATTCATGAAGTACTTGTCTCTTACAGGAGACCTGCAGGTACTGCACACGGGGGAGATGCTCATCCCTTGAGGAGGTGGTAGGCCAACACCTCAGTCCCCTCTGGCCGGTGCGCTGCGACCCAGCCCCAGCCCACAGCGGCCAGCAGCAGCACAGCGCTGCACCCCCCCAGCTTGTGCCACGGGGCACGTCCAACCTGGAAGCTGTTCCTAGCTCTGGGGTTTGGGAGTTTCTTAAAGTTCATTTTTACTCTCCAGCAGTGACCGGAGGGTTAAGCCCAGAAGCATGACTTTAAACTTGGGCACCCACTCACTCTGGTGGATGAAGCAGCTTTCCCAACTCTGCTGGGGACGTTTGGTGACACCAAGCGACAAATAACCTCTCTGGGGTGTCCAACAACAGGTTTCACACTGCTGTCCCCTCCCCATGCTGACACCTCTTCCCCTCACAGCTGCACACGACGGAGGAAGCACCAAGGTGCAGGAAAGCCTCAGCAATACCCCCTCAGCTCAGCTCCTGTCCCCTTGTCCAACACGCATGTCTCACTACAAACACCACTTGTGGTGCCTGTACATGCTTTCCGCTCTCTGATACCCTCCTTCTGCCCCAGTATCCATCACCACCAGATTATCAATGTCAGACATTTCGTTCTGTTCCCCCCCCAACCCCATATTCCTGATGGCTCCATTCCCCATGAATTTACCTTTAAAAAAAAAAGCACACAAAAAACACAAACCCCAAAACAAACCTCAAAACCTTTTGCTGACACAATCTGCCTCAACTACCTAGGTCATCAAATTCCAGAAATATACTACATGCTCTGTAAGTCACAGAATGTCTTGAGTTGATCTCCTTCTAGCGGAGCACCCCTCTGGTTCTAGTTGCGCTGATCAGGTAGCTCGCAGGTCAGCATCCGCCACCATCACAACTTAGCGGACTTTATAACACAGAATCACAAATAAATTTAGGCTGCAAGGGACCTCTAGAGGACAACTGCTGCAACCTCCAGCTCACAGCCGAGCTGATCCTCCCTCTCATCTCAGCCTTTCCCTCTCCAAACTGAGGCCTCCAAGCCTTTGCAGTCTCACCTGGCAAGCTGTTGCTCCATCCCATTTATCACTAGTGCCCTTCTCTAACTCCACTATGTCCTTCTGGAGACATGAAGTCCAGAGCTGCATGCAGGACTCAAGGCACCAGCACAGCAAAACTCTGGAGCTGCAAAATAAAGGCAATTCATGCGAGTGTCAGTGTTTGGTTTGTGCCTAATGGGTTTTCTTCATATAAAGTGTTAAATAAACAAAACAACAATAAAAACCAAAGTCCAAACTATTTGGAGTTTAGAAGTCAACCAACAAAAGGGGTTTGCCCTTCTTCAAACCTTCTTGATGCAGCAGCACTACTGGTGGGTCACCCAGCCCTGAGCCCCTCCAGCTGATACAGAACAACCTCCTCTGGTACAGCCCAGCACTTGCAAAGGGCAGAAGAAATGCCCTAGAAGCAGAGGTCTTGATAGCTCCTTGAAACGCCCAGGGCACTTAGGCAGTGNGTCCGGGGGCGGGAAAGTTGGCCTGTGCCCAAAACATAAAAAAAAAAAAAAAAAAAAAAAAAGAGACACAGCACTTGTAAACCAGCTGTTTTAATGGGCCTGACATTTTCTCAGTAAACGGTGACAGCCTACACGTGCAGAGAACCCCGGGCCGGAGATGACACTCGCCCTGCACGAGGCCCAGCGGTTGTCTCGAGGACCAGCATGCCCCAATCCCGCTACAGCCCTTGGCGGCAAAGTTAACGACTTATTTCAGAAAATATGTGGCTCAACCCATTGCTTTTTCTGGTATAGGTGGCCCGGTGCACACAGAGCACTGCTGCCTAAGCCCTATCGGAACAAAAAGGATTCCCTCCTGCAAGTGGCACAAAACCTCTTCCCAGTTAGCAAAGAATCCCCAGAGTTTTGCAGAATAAGAGAAGAATTAACACAGGCAAGGTTTAATCCAGCAATACCCTCAAGGCCTCAACCCATGAGGCATCAGCTACTCTGTTTTGTCCTCAGAAGGCTGAATGTGAAAAGTTTTCCGGGTCGGGCTATCCCGTGGGAAGCACTGGCGGCTGGAGAGCAGACCCTCAGCAGGTAACACCTGAGCCCACAGAAGCCTAGAGAGCAGGCTCCCTTTTTGGTATTAATGCAAACTCTGTCCTAAGCTACATTTGTGCAACCGCTCACAACCCTTCAGTTCAGGCAGCAGTCGGCAACTCCATTTACCTACCAGGTAAATCGTTACAGATACGCGCAAGGCCAATGTTTAATCCTCTTTCCGATTGTATCTATAAAGTCACTTAGCTGGTTGCAAACGGTTCCAGGATAAACAGTTTTTCCACTGCTTCAGAAAAATAGCCACTTGGCTGGAGCGAGCTTCTAGTGATCTAACTCCGTCACTGAAGACTGCCGAAAAATACTGTGCTTCCGAAGAAGCCCAGCAGATTTCAGCAGAGACCCCTGGCAGCTTGCGCTTCGCACACAGATTGGAAGAGGCAAAACCCAGACGATTTAATAGTACCTTTTCCACGGCAGGTTAATGGAGGTGAATTCCTTGATTAAGGTGCACAGATGAGAAGACTATATCACTAGTACTTGGTTAAAAAAGAATAAGTGCATCACCCCACAGGAAAAACATCCAAGGAGGAGGAGGCTGTCTCCTTCCATCCATCCCAAACCAGCCAGAGGTCACTACACACCAAGTTTACAAGCTTTGGGTTGTGGTTTGTTTTTTTTTTACCTTCCAACAATACTTCGGCACTTTTCCAACTTTTTGACTGAATTAACTTCTGAAATAAACACATTATACAACTAACCCCCTAATCAAAATCGTTAAAAAAATAATTACTAATTAGGCTTCATGAAAATAAAGCGAAGCCCGCGATCTAAGTACGAGTCAGTGCAGCTCAGTTGTACAAGAAGAGATACCTACTTTGCTCATACAGACGCAGGTCAGCCAGAAAATAGCAAGACCGTGACCGTCCAGAACAGGCTCCGTCAACGCAACAGCACGCAACGTCAGCCCTCTCTGCTTCGTGCGACCGCATGCCGAGAACAAGCGGCCACCTAGGTCTAAGGACTCGTTTTCAGCACACGTCCGAGGAGCGCAGGACATACTTGTGATGAACTTGTGGTGTCCAAAGCGGCCAGACTTGATCTTTAGAGGCAGAAATGAAGTCCTCCAGCCAGGCACACTCACCCTTCATCCACAGTCTGTCATTCTCTTTGTCGTCAGCAACACGTGCATATTATGGCAAAAGGAAAGAAAACGGGGAGGGAGGGAAAAATCCCCCAGAACCTAACGCAGCGCGGCATCTCACATTATGGCCAAGCTCTCTCCTCCAGCTGTTACCTCTGCCATTTTCGGTAGCCTCAATTCTGTCGGAGACGCCCCGGGAGCAGACAGATCCCGCACAGAGACACACAGCACAGCGCACCCTCAGACGCACAGGTGAAAAACAAAAAGGGAAGGAGAGAAGGGCGGACGTGATGGAAGAATGAGATGGCTCTTCTCCTGGCGGCGGTGCCCGTAGCCGCAGGCTCTTCCAGTGCCCTACTGTCCACTGGGAGAGAGGGTGTGGGGGCTTTTGGCAAGATGACGGTTACATAAAGAAGAAGCTACAGAAAAAGAGAAAAACAGAAAAGAAAAGAAACAGAGGTTCAGAATTGAAATGAACAAGTGAGAGAAGGGGAAGGGAAAAAAAAAAGAGGAGGAACAACATCTTAACGAAAGTAAGCCATGAGGGGAAGAGTACACTGGGGAGGTGTCATATAAACTAACTACACCAGGGAGACCTGGACCTCTTCAAGACACCGACTGATTTGGAGAACAATCTCACAACCAACACAAAAAACAACTGACAAACACCGGCACAAACCTACCGAGGCATCTCAAAGGCACAAAACAACCTGTCAGGTAACCTTGCGTTTCCTCATCCCCTCCTGTCACACCGTTTGCAAAATGGCAACACCAAAACCAAGTCACAAAGGCTGCGCGAAGACCAAAGCGTTTCGGAAAAAATATATTTCCTCTCCCCACTTCAAGCGTTGGTACTACGTGTTTATGTAAACAAAAGTATATAAAAGAAATAACTGAGCTTATGCTATAAGGTTATTATTCAATTTGTAATTCAAAACCTGAAATATTTTAACATCAAATAAAGTGACAATATCTAACAGGTGCATACATATAATTTGCATTAACACTGTATGTAGGTTACACAATTATTTAGTTACAAACATGGGTTACTTTCAAATAGCAAGGTAATAAAGTTCTACATCTATAGTTTAAGGCAATCAGGATATTAAAAATGTATACAAAGACAATATTTCTACTGCTGTTCACAGCTTTATTTTCCATTAATTAAAAAACCCTTCATATTTGTACAGTTCCATGCTGATAGACGCTGATGAGAGCGTCATGGATATCATACACTGCAAATGCAACCAGGGTCCTCGGAGAAGAGACAAATACACACTCTTCTAACATCTTAGAAGGGCAAATGGGAGCTGGATTCAAATGGACATATCTGATGTGATCACACACAAGAAGACATTTCCATTCTCACCTGGACGTTTTAGGAGAAGCAGAATGAGAGCTACCATACTCCTTATGGTAAATAAAGACATGCTTTAAGAGAGACACAGAGGTACAAGTCTCCTTGACGGGATTTCGAGCCATCAAAAGCACACAGAGGGGGTGGCACACGTTGCAGTTGGGTGCCAGTCACCGCTTTCCCCCCCTCCCTGGCAGCACCACACGCCACAGGAGACGCAAGGCGATGCATTTAACCACCATGAGCTCAAAGGGCGCCTTCCTTCTTGCTGCCCTCCTGGAAAGTAACTGTGCGATCCCAGGGAGGTTCTGGGGGAGCAAACCCTTATTCATCCCCATGTTTTCAGCTGCCGGATGCACGCGTGCCCACCTCTACAGAGTAATCACAGCCCCTCTCAGCAACCTGGATTTTGTTTGTTTTCCCATTCTGGGGGTTTGTTCCATGCCCTGGGAACACCGTCATCCCAGAAACGCGTGTTTCTATGTGCTTTCTTGCACCTTTATATTACTCTAAGGTTTGAAATCCACCTTGTCAGGAACATGCAGCATTATCAGCTAGTTATCAGTGCTGTCTAACGCACATTCAAGGCTGCAGAGCCTCTCAAGCAAGGCTTTTGCCCAGGCAACCGTCCGTCCAGTTTCACCAGCGGGCTTGCTAGCTTCAAGCATGCAGAGAAGCTGTGCGGGGTTGCTTTAGGCATTCAACAGGAGCTGCATGTCGTGTTCCCTACGGCTCCTTTTCAACATCTCAGCAAAAGCAAATTATTGCAGAAAGTTCTGAAGTAGTTTTACCAATGCCACTTGTACGTAAGCGGACTTAAAGAACCCCCCCAGGAAAACACAACTGGTTTCTTATCAGTAGCGAGGCAGAAAGGGCGAGTCTCTTACTACTGTACTTACATGCAAAGGTGAAAGCACATCCAACTAGATTTGAGTGTATCATTTACTCCGTGCAGAATCAAGGGCTACTGTGAAAAAAGGCGTAAGTAAAGAACAGAAGGAAGTGCAGCAGTAACAAGCTAAACATGGCCCAGGGGTACAAGGAGGGAAAAAAAAAAAGTCATTAACATCTCCCTTGGCAAAAAAACCAAAACAGTACCTTTAACTTTTGCAAGTTTACAGTTTATTCCCAGTTTCTCCAAAACAGGTTGCTTTTTGCTGGGGAAAGAAATCCAACCACAAATACCTTAACTCACTTGGGCACAGCTTTCTGTCAAAAAAAAAAGTATAGCTAAACTCGGCTGATTTCCCCTGTCAAACATTCCTTGAAGGGCTGTTAAATGAAGCAGGACAAATAAATGTTATAATTGAGTTTTCTACTTGGCACAAAATGCTGGTGATTAAAAAGAGGACATGCACAGAGACAGCTGAAGCAAAGCATACCGCCGCGAGCATTCAATGATGTGCATGTGATGTGACTGTAAAAAAACCCATGCCAAAAACCAAACTTCTTCCTTGATAACTCAAGATTTTAAAGCTGGGTTTGCCAGAAGCCACAAGAACCACAGTTTCATTTTTCCAAACAACCCCCTAGCAAACCTATTTAACCTGACAAAACGTGCATCATGGTTGATAAGACCAGGAGATGTGATTAAAAAAAAAACACCACCAAACAAAAAAGACAAAAGGCTGAACTAATTTATTTCCAGCTTCTCTCCAAACAATTTTTGCTGCCTGTCCAAGACATTGTATTTAGATATCCCTTCCCCAAAGCCATGTTTAAGCAGCGAGGGTTAAAAAGCAGGACAACCCAAAAGCTAACCCCCAAACACATTTCCTAGTCCAACACTTCAGGGAAGGCAATAGTTCTGCCTTCCCCCCTGCCCCAAAACACAAGGAATTCCATCCCAGAAACAAGCAAAGAACTGCAGTGCGTGAGACTTAGGTGGAGAGAGTTATTTTTAAGAGTGCTTTAAAGAGAGAAACAGGAGACGACCTAGCTAGGAGCAGTAGAAAGGCTGGCTGTATGTCAGCAGAAGAGAAAGAAATCCAGAAGTCATAGGGTAAGCATGGCTCGCCACTTCTTGGGGAAGAAGGGAAAAACTCTGTCCAAAAAGCGACAGCATAGAAAATACACATTAAACAGACCAATTTCCACACTGTCCTGGCTACACAGCGAGGCCTGGCTTATGGTAAGTCTCCTCTGGACGTTCAGGGGACAGCCGAATGGGACATTGTCCCTGGGGCAGGAGGGCCGGTGAGGAATGCGGAGGATGTATGTTCAGGTGCCCTCTCTCTCCCTTGACATGAAATTCCAGATCCCACAGCTTTGTGAGTCTGTATTTAAGTGCGTGCAGGAATCCTCCTGAAGGCTCTATGGGGATGTTGAAGGCTACGTCTTAGCCCTGCCCAGACATTTGAGTCCCTAAGGGCTGCTAAGTCTTGCTAAGATCATGCACATTGGAAACCAGGTACTATTTTAAGTGAGGTTTCAAAGGTTACGGTCAGACAAGCAATACATGGAAAGCAGTAATGAAAAGCGGTCCTTCTCCCTGGCACCTGCAGCGCCATTTGGTTCCCACCGCAGCATTCAACTACACTGAACTGGAAGGGCGGCTGTAAAAATATGCCAGCACATGACAATAAATCCAAGCCAACTAGTACAATCAAGTCAGACAACAAAACCAGGAACTAATAAAAAAATATCATGCAAATGTAATGGCATGCAAGGTCAGTTACACTTTTGTTATCTACGCACACATACCCGCCTCCCTCTCCCCCAACTCACACTGCTCTAACACGTTAGTTATTGAAGGAATATGGGTCGGACTAAACTCCCAGGGTTCAGCCGCACCGGGGCCTGGGCGGTGACCCTCGTACAGCAGTAATTCCCTGAGGCTGGTTTCTGCGGACCCAGGGACCCCTTCAGCACAGGGCTACTGCAGCCAGCCCTCCGAGAGCTGGGTGGGCCAGCAGCACCGAGGACCTGATCCAGTCAATGGCGCTCACCCGAGCTGCTGATGTCCATCCCTGACTCGCAGTTCAAATCTGGAGCCGCGAATGATTTACTGCTGCAGGTTTTGATGAGCAAGATACATGCTTTCATTACCTTGCCCCTCCACCCACTCCTAAACTTCCAGCTGCGTAGGGTCCTGTACCCAATCCTTCTTCCTTCTTGTTCCCACTATGTTATTAGATGAGTTAATAGTTATTCATGTTAAAAAAAATGGGGAAAAAAAAAAGAAAAAAAAGAAAGAAAACAGATGGCAGAGACACATTACTGCAAAAGCAGGTGAATGCAGGAACATCCTTGGCTTGACAGGCTTTATGTGAAGCTTGCACTGCAAGTTAAAAAAAGAACAAAAAACAAAAAAGTTAGCAATAATTGAACTCAAAATGAAAAAAAAACCCAAAACCAAAAAAAAATATCAAAGAAAGCTGGGAGAGCTGAAACCAGCAACCCGCTCTGGTGGGTGGGCATGCAGATGGATTATGGAATTATAAAGAAATTAAACCTCAAGGCTGGGCTCTACTCCAGCCTATGACAAGCAAAAAGAAGAACTGAGAGGGCAGAACTACCAAAGAACCAACCACGTAAGTTAGTCAAGGTTACAGTCCGTAACCTCACCGTGGTTGGTGTTTTTAAGCTTTGTTATTTCCGAATGCGCGTGGCTGGGGGGGGGTATGGTTGCAGGTGTCCAGCTTGGGTCACTTCACACGGGCGCTCTCGCAGAAGGCTGTGTCCTTAGCCTTTACCCACAGCTCGGATATCTCAGACCCAGGCACCGCGACGTCTCCCAGCACTTCGGCACATCAGCTTTCAGAACCAAGTCAGATGCTTCGGACATCAACGAACCCCTCTTTTTACAGGGTGTTGGGCCAGGCTCCGACACGTGTTACACAGCTCAGGCTACAGCTGTGTGTTGTAGCTCAGGGATAGCTTTGGGACTAAGCATGGCCTTTGATGGCCAGACCAGCCACACCGGACTGGAAACTATTATGTAGAAAGGAAACTGGAAAAAAAGGTTTTCATCTGGTTTTCAGAAGTAGCTTGAAATAAACAGAAACAGAGCCCAAACAGATGGTCCTGGCTCCTGGGGGCGTTGAGGATGAGCAAGTAACACAACAGCACGTGTTGCGGCATGCATGTGGCCATCTACCAAACAACAGGCAAGCACCAGAAGGCTATTTGCTGCTCCTATTTGGTTTTGCCAAGTCCATTGCCAGGAACCATCTCTAGATTGTTTGGGTTTGAAGCAGAGTCCCATCCCAAAATTACGTCAGGGGCTTAATAAGTATGCTCAGCCCCACATTCAGGAAAGTACTGGAGTACGTGTCTGTACTACAGTCACCCAAGTGTCCAAGGTACACAGATGTGCTGTCCTGAAAACAGCACGCTTCTGTTGTCAGGCCAGAACTGCAACAATTTTAGACAAAAAATGCAAAATCTACAGGAATCCGAGAAATATATGATGAAAAAAAAAGGTATAAAACCCCAAGTTGTTCCTGTAGGAATAGTCTGGAAATCAAGAGGGCCAAGTTCTCCTTCATGAAGTTAGGCCAGCAGCAGATTTTGCCCTGAGCCTTCCCTCTGGCTCGCACAGCACAGTGGGAAGTCTCCGTTGTCCAAGTTGGAGAAATCTGACCCCACCTTGAGAAAGCAGCGTTCCCATAAATTACTTTCTGGGGAGGCTACAAGGATCGTGCATGGCAAGGATTTCCTTTGGCAACTGCACAAGAACCACCACAGTCCACGTCAGCACAGAGAAAGGTTGAAAGCCTTACCTAAAGAAACTGCAGCTTTTCATTAGAGGGCAAAGAGGAACTTAAAGCCTTTAGAAAAACCAAGATGTGCTACAAGGCAGAAGCATCAGCGTTCCCCTTTAAAGCCTCCGTTAGTAATTCAGACACTAAAGAACAAATGAAGCAGTTACGGCACCTGGTGTGGAGCGACACTGAAAGGACACACTAAAACACGTGCATGCTCCTCATGACTGGATTTCTGTGAATGCATCAGCAAAGCAGAAACTGCGTTTGTCATGGTCGCTAGAAACATCCATCTATCACACCCACAACACTGTGCACGTGCCAGCTAACTTCACAGAAGCAAGTAGTAGCTAACACTGACTACCAAAAGGTACAAGACTCCCCAGACCATTATATACTGCACTGCTCTCATACCTAAGAGGTGAAAAAACTGACTGCAAAGTTCTTAAAAATATTAAGCTGCCAACTCTGTTTAAGAGATAAGAAAAAGGGTCTCCAAATTTTTCTGTTCTTTTTAGGAAACAGGTTACCATGTCTAAATCCTCACATGAGAGAAGACCGGTGTTTCAGCCTATCCTATTTACAGGCATCGTCGCAGAACGGTATTTCAGCATGCTTGGACGTCAGCTGCTGACACTTAACTGTTTTCTACAGTTCAGCACGACACCGATCGGCCTGTAATGATTTCTTTGCCCAAGCAGAGCATGCAGCACACAGCGCTCCATGTATTTCAGCGGGTGCCAAAGG
Source organism: Scopus umbretta (assembly GCA_013400535.1). Classification (NCBI taxonomy): domain Eukaryota; kingdom Metazoa; phylum Chordata; class Aves; order Pelecaniformes; family Scopidae; genus Scopus; species Scopus umbretta. Next base: position 27,847 of record VZTL01037220.1, read on the forward strand.
CCAGGTTCTCAGTTAGCATAAAGCAGCACAGCTCCATAGGAGCTACATCAATTTACATCAGCTGAGGAACTAGCCCTAGGCCCTCCCCACCTTCCCCGGGGAAGCCAGGGGCAGAAGCAACAAACGACGGGCACCAAACCATCAGTAGAGACAGGGGACATGCAGTGAGCGTCAGCGTAACTTCCCAAAGTATAAAAATATACTGGGATGTATGCAATACAACAGAAACTCACAGGCTCATGCTGTAAGACAGCTCAGACCTGGCTTAAGTTCACAGGTTAGCAAGGCAGACAAAAGTGTCTATACCACATCCCTACTAGCATTTTGGTTCTTCCGACAGCGACAGCTTAGCCTTAATCGCGTAGATTACTCTGCCAGAGCCTATTAAGGAATGCACCCCTTCGCTAGCGGCTATTAAGAGAACAGTGGAACTGTCATTTTTGTGGGGGGGTTAAAAAAGCCTTTTCCAGGGAGATTTGCTGCATTACCATCTTCACAGCTTTCCCGACTGCAGTTATCGACTAGCGCCATTACCACAGATGACCCAGAAAGGACTGGCGTGAGTATCCCCTTACTAGGTACAGAAAAAACGAATGGAAATTACGACAGGAGGCCTCAAAGCAGCCTCTGTTACAGTAACCTGTCTCGCTGCGCTATACAAGCCAGCCGTGCGCAGTCTACTTCACCCCTGCAAGGTTTGTCTGGCTTCAGTGTACGTATTGCCTCTAAGTGGACCTTGTGTTCTGGTTTTTAAAGCACAGTGAAGTAGCCAGTATCATGTAATAAATAGGGGTCTCTTGCACTAATAGTAAGCTAAACACGGCCATCTCCAAGTAGAGGCTCCAAGAAGGAGGTTGCGTCACTGGGGATCAGTCTAGAGCTCAAGATTTTCAGCAGAGCTCTGCAGTGACTTAACTCTGAGCCCAAGCCCATGGCAATGTTCCTCCAGTTTCAGCAGAAGCAGAGTTAGGTCCAAACTGAGCACAGCTGAAAATCCCGCCTCCAGGTAATGACCATGGGACAGACTGTCCACAGATACACTCGGTGCCTACTATGTTGCTGGATTCTCACAGTACTGGAGGGCATAGGATTATACTCCTAGCATATCAATATAAACCAGTAGAAAACAGTGTCATTATCCTTACTAAAAGGTATGTTTCTTAGCTTATTATGTCAACTTGATACAACCACAAGTGCCATTTACCTGCAATTACGGTACCATAGTATGGGTTGTGTTGGTTTTCTTTTTTTTTTTAAAAAAAACTAAAAAACCCAACCAAACCAAAAAAAAACCCACCAACCCCCAAACTTCTTGTCTTTAAGGCAAGCTTCCAAGTACTTGCTTTTGGCACTAGCATTTCCCATGTAAAAATAATTGGTTTCTAACCCACTTCTACTTAAAACTGTAACCTTAAGGAATGGGAACCGGACACTACTCTTGGGTGAAAGAAAGGACAGGTAGAGACCCCCGCAATAATTTTGGCTCAGGCAGATAAATCTGAGTGCAGAACAGCCCAGAACTGTTCCAGAAGATGCTGGACAGATCACAGGTCAAAACTGCACCATCCGATTGCTCTCCCATACCAGTCAGACTTCGTAATAAAATTTGAAGGTAGTCTTCTAGAGAAAAATTAAGATCATGTCCCTGGCCCACCCTTTAGCAAAAAAATATTTTATTTCATCAGGCTGGTAAAAGCCCAGTTTCCAGTCTGGTAATGGGGAAAAGCAAATACAGACATGCAACAAGAAAGGAAAAACAACCTCCCAAACCGTAATAAACCCTACAAAGGATGTGGGTGACATCCGCTTACTTTTTCTTGTCCTTGTCTTTCTTGGTTTGTTGAGAACCTGCCTGCTGAGCCTGTGACTGTAATAGCTGAGCTGCTGCCTTCTTCTTTTGAAAGTTGTTCAGCTCTTCCTCAAGTTCCTTCTTTTTGTCTTCCACTTTTTTCTTCTCTTCTTGGTGAGTCCTCTTTAGATGGTCAAACTTCTCGTGAAGCTGCCAGGACAGAGACAATGAGAATTGGACGGGAAGGGAAGAACGTTTCACCCCAATTACGGGTAACGATGCCTGAAGCGGTTCCGCTGGCACTCAGGCCTCACTGCATTAATAACAAGTCACTGGCCTGTGCCAACCATGCCTGACTTTGTGAGAAAAACCCTGCAATTAACACACATGCACACACACAGATGGCGGGAATTTACATTGCTGTAGGAATATGACAGGTCTCTGGACGCTTCCAAACCCCCACGTTCCATCCCTCATTGCTTTCTACCTAGTGGACTCTCTCATGCTCATGCAAAGCAAAAAAACGTGGCCATTCAGGGCGATACTCTTTTCTGGGGCTCTTCTCTGTACTTCTATAGAAGTACGCGCTCCTCCGTGAAGCCCCAGAAACAGCTCCCTCCCCTAGCAGGATATCTACATTTTCTCCATCCCACGGCAATTAGTGGTGACCTACACACACCCCCCGAGCAAATCACAGTAGGGCAACTCTCAAAGAGTTCTGTCACGTCCCTCTACAACTGTGCGGTGTGGACCTTACTGCCCTCTGGGAAGTCCTTGTCTACTCACTGAATGTCTCCAGAAAGGTGTGACTGCTCAAGGGCAGAGCACCGGCTGTACCACAGCTGAAGATCCAACGCAAATCAACACCACTTTGAGTAGCAAACACATTCTCTCCTTTGGGTGGCACGGAAGAGGTGAGAGAGCAAAGAGGGCTCCCACAGCACATCAGTGCTGACATTTCCATGGGGTACCTAGCTGCGTTCGCTGTTACTGTTACACTGGAGCACCTCCCGCTCACTCCATCATATACATCCCCCTCCAGCTGCCCAAAACCGGGGAATACTCCTGCTCCATTTTACAGGCACAGAAAAGTGGCAGAGAACTTGTGTGATGGGGTCACACCACAAGTCCATGGCAGGACTAGGAACCGAGTTCATATCTGCTTCTTGAGACTGTTTCTGCCCAGCAAGCACCTTTGCAGGCTTGATGTTGGAATCTGGATGCTCACCTCCTCAGGGCTTTCTTGGAAAAGCTCCAGCCTAAACCCTCACACACAGTCCTCCGAGTTAGAATATACTCACATCCTTCTCCGCTTCCTTCAACTCTGCTTCCTTCTCCTTCACTCGCATAACAAACATCTGCCTCATTTCGTCCTCCTTCTTCTGGAGTTCACCCAGGAATTCATTCCTCTTTGCTTCGTAAGTCTCTTGGAGACTGTTAAAAAAACAACACACACACAGGAAAAACAAACAGTCAGAGCTGTGTTTCAAGCACAGTCATGAGTTTCCAGCTTTTGGTGAGCTTACCTCATTGTCTTGTCACAAAACATCCTCAGAGGTCCCTGACTACAATGGAGGCATGAACACCTCCACCGAAACAAGTCCTAGCCGGCTAGGTGGCAGCAGTGGGAGGCAAATTGGCCAAGAAAAAATGAGCACACTCTTCAGGATCCTGTAAGTCACTTAGCAGGCAGGATGACTGTCCTCGAAAATGAACAGCCACTGCGTAGCATCTACAGCCATCCGTGATGCTCACATGGCTCGAGTCACACCTTCTCACTTCTCCCAGTGTTTGTCCTGAATCTCTTCATTTGAAGCGCAAGATTTGTGGAACAGACATAGGCATATGAGAGCGCAAAATCTTGCTTTGTCTAGTTCATTAAGCATGACCCTGACACAGAGCAAAACTATTTTTCACTACTCGCTGCTAATGGATTCAGATCAGCAGCTTTATCTAAACAAAGCCACCTTGGGAGACCTCTCTTTCTCCTTTAGCTGTCGAAGGAGGCTAAGCCTTTGCGAACGAGAAGCAGCATTCTTCCTCCAGATCGCCACATTACTTGATTCTTTCATTCCTTTATTCCCCCTCTACTTCTTGGCATTCCTTTATTTCCCCAGCACCGAGATACCGCAGCAAAGATTTGGGACACAAATTATGTTGTCCATGCACCTCTGAGATTTTCAGAGCCTCTTAGGAACTCCGGACGCCAAGTTCCTCTTCATTTTATTCCTTAAATGGATTTGGATATTTCAGCCATAATGACAGTGTGGGAATGATAACTATTTCCCCCAAGATGCCTTTTTGAAAACGCATTTTTTAAATGAAAGCTCCACTGATATCACACAGATATGTTGCATCCATGTGCCTAAGGAATGCATTAACCACAGGGCTAATGGAACATCTTAATCCCATTAAAGCCAAGCTTTTGCCTTTCCTGGCATGTGTTGGGGTTTTTGGTGGCTTTTCTGTCGCCTAGTCTTATTATTTGTTGTGGGTTTTTTGGGAGGGTGAGATGTGTGGAGCTGGAGAACAAAACGTGACAGATAAACCCAAGTCTTGGGTTTAACATTGCTAGTTGATGGGCACTTCAGTCGCCTCCTGAAATACTCCACAGACGCGATGCCCAGAGCTGCTCTTGCACAGCACTGGCCACCCTGGAGGAATCACACGATTCCAGCTGACTGCACCAGGTTCCCACACATAGAAGCAAAAATGCTGATTTCTAAAAAAGACAAAAATCTTTTCATGGGAGAACAGAGCAAGAAGCATCTTTGGATTTGTAACTAAATCAAGAACCAGACCACTCACAGCAGATAAGAGATCAGGAGACTCGAATCAAAACCTCCCTAAAATTCAGTCTTGCATTTAATCCTCTGACTGTAGACACAAACTTAAATTCAGAAACCATCCTCAAGGGTCTGGCTAGAGCCTAGGAAAACCCCGAGGGCAGATTAGCCTTCACTGCTCAGCGAGCAAAAACTGAATCTGCAATTAGCAACACACTATACTAGGGAGCAGCAGAGCCTCACAGACCGAAGCAGAAAACTGCACACTGCTAATCGTATCCTGTATGGCAAACAATTCCTTGCAAAGCTCATTTCCAAAAACACAACGCCGGTAATGGGCAAGCAGGGAAAGGCTGGCAGGAGTGAGGATGACAAGGGCTTGCTGTTCAATTGGCCTGTGTTCAATGCTAAAATCCTTGCTTCAAGCTTAAAAACTTACCACTAACCTAAAGCCAGCAAGCTTAATTTTCTACTGAAGCGACTCTGACTTCCACAGAAGCAAAGTTCTCCGAGAAACTGGCCCAGCAACTCCAGGCTGCATACGAAAAAAAACACTTACAGCCCTAAGGAATAACAGTCCAAACCAACTGGGATCCCTGCAGCTTCTCACAGACAAAGATAACAAGGGAATTTGCTTTTTAAGTATACAAACATATGAACTTAGATTACAAGCGTAACTTGATTCCCCACCACACACCCACACACTAAATAATACCCTTGCAAATAATTTTTTTTTTTTTTAAAGTATTTTGAGAAAATTAACCAGAGCAGCAGAGAAACCAGTCCACAACAGACACAGGACAGCAGAAGGGTCTCTGTGCAACAGAGGACCCCATTTCACAGAGCAGATGCCTATGGGGACATTAGTGCTGCCTCCTCACCTCCTGCAGCTTTCACAAACAGCAGAGGTTCTCCCATCAAGAGGGGGGGTGTCTCACAACCATCGCCAGAGCCCTCTCTCACACCTCACAGAAGCGCCTACACAGCACCAATGGTTTGCTGGGGTCTTTTGCCCTACTTAGCCGAGATTTACAAAAGGCTCCCTGCTCCTGGCTGAGGCAAACTGGCTGCAGAGTGGCAGTCCCGGTGGCTCCCAGAGCCCAGACCCGGGGGAAATGCATGCTTTTGATCCCTGGTCTCAGAAGAAAGAACAGAAAGAACCAACCCTACGGTTTTCCTCATTTCAGATATACATCAGCCTCAGCCAAACAGCTCGGGATCATGGGTTTTGTTTGTTTATTGGAGGGAGGAGGTGCCTGGAGCACACTGTTCTCAACTAGCATGTACCAGATGGAGAAATTCTGTACATTTTCATTTCCTTTCTACTTATAGCTTGGTCAAAAGAGGCCTCGCGTACAGGAAGCAATGGAAATTCCTCAGATTCCTCCAAGGGAAGGGCTGAGTCCATCTTAAGCCATTGCTCTCCGGAAAGGAAATCCAATAAAGCTTCGCACTTGGGCTTAGGAACAGAAGTGGGCTCAACCGATTCCAGCAGATTTTGTGCTGCAAAAGAAGTGCAGCTGCATAACCTCAGCAAGTCACAAATAAAACCCTGAACTGATGCAAACTCTGTGTCGTAGCACAGACCTTGCTCGTCTCACCAGAGTGCTCTTCTCCAGAAACGTGAACATGAGGCTCCCATCTCGTGCTCTGGAGCCCACCTGGCTTTCCCCTGTTGAGGGTCAGAGAAGAACCATGTCTGTGGTGATCTGCACAAGCCAACTGCATGGCTGCCATCTCAGGAATTGGCACACCGATTCCCGACATGCACATGCGTTATGGGGGTAAACCCACATTGATGCACACTTAATTCTGACTGCCTTCCCCTGGGGCAGAGAAGAGCATGGGATGCTGCTAAGGCAGCGGGTGCAAGTATTGGGGAAAAGTTGAGGAGGAACAGGAAACAGGAAATGAAAGGAGAAAACAAACACTCCTTCCCAAATTCCCACACAGCTATTGTCCCTGGCTAGTGACTTGGGCTTCAGACCAATAAAGCTGTCGGAGAGCATAAACTCTGCATGTAGTAAAAAGCCAAACCTCAAGCATCAGACCATGGCACCTTCTTCACAGCACACCTTGGACCAGCTGTGAAAAGCTTGAGGTAAGTCAACAAGAACATTTATCCCAGGATCTCCCCTTTGGTAACCAGTTATACCTCAACACGAGTCCCCTTCATCTCACCGGGGACACAGCCGCACTTTTCAATCCCAGCAATTGCACGCGGCCCTGACTTGCAGCAGAGCAAGCTGGCTGCAAAACACAGTTGAGTCTGCAGTGGTGGAAAGGGGGCACTAATGTATCACCCGACCGTCTCAAAACTCGCCCTCCTCCAAGGGCAAAAAACATCAGGAGGAATTTCTGAAGGGATTAATAAACTCACTACTCAACAGATTCACTCAAGTCTCCAAGAAGCTCATCATGTTGCCAGTAGGAAGATGAGCATAAACCTCACTTAAGACTGGATAGTTCACAGGTTTTAGGAAAGCAAGAGCAAGGATGGAGGGGGAGAAAAAAAAAAATCTCAACTTCCCAACCCCAAAATGAGATTCTTGAAAAAAATGACTAGTCAACAATATGAACAGTTAACTCATGTTAACTGTTCCTAGTCAGACATGCTTACAAGCCCTGACTGCATACTACCACCAACTCTCACCACAGCTTACAACAGCACACCCCCTTCCACGACACTGAGGACACAAAGAAACCAGGAAACAGCAGCGACCCTCACGGCAAGCTCTGCACTACAGCGGCCTCTTGGCCGTGTAGAACAACAGAAAATTTCGACCTGTGGACAGTAAAATCAGTTTGAAGAGTCCAGTGAGGAACTGCTCTCCACAGAGTGACAAAAGGAGCATTTAGAAATCAATCCTTTCAACCCTTTTTAGTACTGGCTGACAGATAACAGGTAGGAGAGATACTGAAAGGAACACACTTGTGAGGGCCAGTGGCTTAGATTTGAGCAAGGGACCCTCAGAGAAGGACCCAAAAAAACAATACAACTGCAGCAACAGGGTGCAGATAGATCCACAGACAAGTGCCTCTTCCTCCCAAGCTTTCCAGGTTGATCTGAATGGGTCATATTCTGCCCTCAAAACACATCACCTTCAAGCACCCTGGTAACATTTTGCAGGCTCTAGAAAGCCTGTACGGCCCTGCTGCAGGGTTGCAAACATTTTCAAAACATTAAGGCAAGAACTGGTTTTCTCAGCCCCCCAAGCTTTTCCTACGCTTCTCCTGTACAAATCCTAGGCCCTGAGAGCAAGACTGCATTGCACAAGGTTTTCCTCCCCAGCCACACTTGGAATCTCATCTGCTTTACGTGACCATTACTATTCCCTCTTGCAAACATCAGCAACCCCAAACCCTCCAATCTTTCTGGTTGTACGATGCCCAAGTTACCCTTTCCTACCTGAAAGGCTTGCTGTCTGGATCCGTGTCCTTGAATCCCATCTCTTCAAGTTTGCAGCGCCTGTACAGCTCGTAGTGTCGGGTGTGCGTCTGCTCTCTCAAGTCCTCCATGTTCACTCGGATCAGCATCTCCCGCAGCTTCACAAAGTCACAGTGATTTTCATTTTCAACTGCAAGACAGACAGACCATCCGCATAGAGACCATTAAACCCAGGAGCCAGGTCCCCCCTTTCCCTGGACCCAAGCCCCAGTTTAGCAAGCCCGAGAGTTCTTCAAGCACACAAGCAGAACTCCCAAGTCAGCCTGCACCAAAATGCCTTGCTGAACTGGGGGGAAAACCACCCCACGCCAACACACTGGCACCAGTTCAAGGCCTTTCACTGGGTTTTCAAGATCTCTGCGTTGCCCATCTTGTCACAGAGCTCCTGTCTCTCCGTGCATTTCTGTTCCAGCAAGGTGATGATCCATTTGCACACAGGATTACACTTCCCCACTCATACCTGCTCTAAATCCAAGTCACCAACAGGGGCCCAGGCGGGCAGCAAAGCCTCAGTTTGCAGCAGAGGTGAAAGGAAAGGTTACCAGAAGACCCCACCAGAGATTCTGTACCCTTTTCACGCCAGCTAACCTTACAAAGGAGCCCTAAACCCCTGCTCCTGGCACTGAAGGGAGGCAACGCACGAACAGAGTGTAACATGGCTTCCCATAACATAACCCATATTCCCATAACACATATTCCCATAACCTGCTTCTATTCAGAGCAGGGTCTGGTGTGCCACCATCAGCCCCTGGGTGAGCAAGCTGTTCAGCCTGCGAAGGGCCTGGGGCCTCCAGGCAAACAGTTTGGGTATGCTTAAAGACAAGGAGTGGCAGTTCTCTCTCTAGGATGCAACGGCAAGCAGCAGGCATCTCTGCTGCTAACAGACAACCCTGCAGCACGCCTCCGGGCTCACAGCGAAGCGCTCCAGCTGCTCCTCTTCAGACGAGACAGGCTGTCTCTGCAAAGGGGTAGTTCAGGGCCAGATCTTGGAGATCTCTCTAGTACCTAACTAAATCTCTTGGTTCTAAACCTCTGGTTCTAGTTTCCTGGGAACAGCAAGAACCCAGCAGGATATGTGTCAAGTCCAAGACTTCCCAAACATATCAACTTCTTTCCTAATTGTGAGTTATTCCCGGTATAGTCCTCTGGTGTACACAGCTGAAGATGGTAAGTCTGAAGTTGCTTGAGGGTCAGCTCATATTATTGAGAAGAACTCTGAGTTTTGCAAAATTGCCCTGCAAATGTTCCCCTGCAGCTTGCTGGGCCATTCTCCTATTGGATACACAGCTGAAGCCACAAGCAGACCACCACCATCTCAACCCTGTACTTCTCAGCACTGGCTGGGAAAGCAGGGACCAGCCCTATCTTTGGCAGCTTGAGTACAGCCTGGGCTGCAAACACGGCCCTAACCAAACTCTGCTCTCCAACAGAAAGGAGCTTTTGGCTGACTTGGCAGGGGATTGCATATTTAAGCTGCACATCCACCAGGACAAAACATACCAAGCAGTCAGCGCTGAATTAGTTCTGCTCCCACTTCAAGTTGAGAGGGTAGAGCACCTGCCGACCTCCCTGGACAATCCCCCAGCTACATGTTTGCGTTCAGGCTTGTGCACAAGGTCCAAACCGAACCACTCAGCTGTCCCAGCCTTCCCCGTTGATCACGCTTTTTTTGCTGGCAGAAAAGGATAAGGAACACAGAATAGAGATTTAAGTTTTCGCTTATCAAGCTAGTTACTTAGCATCTCCTAGTAACATTACCCTGCTCTTTCCCAAAGCCAATGGCTAGGTTGACACCACCACCCTCCTGCCAAATCCCCTCCATGTCTAGATCTAGGTGGCAAAGCCCTGATTTTAAGGAGCTGTGATCTTGCTTTCTCAAGACAGATTTTGATAAGGACCATCCAGTGATCAACGCGCCTTTCATCAGAATGAGACAGGATGACAAGTTCTTACTTGTGCTTTCAGTAACATACCCTGCACGACACCCCAGGGGTACTGCCTGGCCTTTGCCATCTTATTGCCGATCTTCACTTCTTCAGTGCTGCCAACTACAGCAAAAGGGAGGTGGACCTACAAAAGGAAAGGGACAATAAGGTTAGGGATTTCCTTTGTTGCCTTGCCAGGGATTGTTTCTGAAGAAAGCTGTTTACTGTGGCAGCTGTGCTGGATTTAAGTTGCTTAAATGCCTTTGCAATTCATCTGGTGTTTTAGAAAGAGCAACAGGACCGTCTGGATGAGAAACCGGCTCAGACTTAAAGTCCAGAATTCTCAATCCCAAAAAAATACAAGAGATGTACATATTTCTCATGTAATTACAAAGCCTCGCTATCTCAAGCACAGAACAAGTCTTACAAACTGGGACTGAATGTGAACACTGAGGAAAAATAACTGACAAGCAATGAAAAAAGAAAAAATAAAATACGTCCTCCCAAGGAAGGTAGGCTAAAAATTCAGGGGGTTTCTGCTGCTAGAAATAACTGCTAATGCTTCCTCTTAAAAAGGGCAAAGCTGCGAGCAAGGGGAAGAGCGGAGTCGACCCAGCCCTGGGCTGACACATCTGAGTCACCAAGCTCTGCTATGTCCCAGTCTGTCCGCAGGCCTGGCGGTGACAATCTGGGATCTACTCCCAGAAGCGTGGCTGCTGCCAGGAGGGAGCTGGTCTCTGCCGCCAGCCCACCCCGGCAGCGCTCTCCCTGCCTTAACAGCATCCAAAAGGGCTGGGTGCAAGCCCTGGGAGCGGGCACCACGCTGGCCAAGCCATGGTCACAGGCTGGGTGGGAGGGGAAGAAGCCACCAAGCGGCGGAGGAGATGTGATTAACTGGCAAAGGAGTTTCCCAGCAGCTGGGCCGCACCAGAGGAAGGCGAAACACACACTGCACACGCTGCACCCTGGCAGAGCCACGTCCCTTTTCTCTGCCAGCTTCTCCCTGCTGAGAGCACAAGGCAGACAGGGAAAAGAGGGAGGCAATACAAGGGTTTGGAAAGGGTCCGAAATCCAGCTGGACATGACAATTGCCCATCTACAAGCAGTTGCGTAGGGAAACTCACAAAAGCCTTCAAGTTGCAAGGAAACGACTTAATCTTGATGCCTCCGTTCCCTGTAAAAAAGCAGATAACTCAACCTCGGCCTTGCGCTTCCTTTTCAGCGCACTTGCTTTGGGGTTGGCACCTCCTCCTGGGCGTTACGTGCCCCGCTGAAGCCACCCGAGGGGCCTTCACAGCACTGCTGTGATGCCCGTCACTGCCAGAAACCCTGAGCTCAGGTTCTTCCCCTGGCACTCCAAGTCAGGCCCATGGGAAACAGTTGTTTCCCCTCTGTAAAGCCCACTAAACCACTTGGTCTACCCGAGCCCTGTTTGCCCTCAAATCCCACCCCTATCACTAGAGGAAAGGGAAGAAGATGAAAGGCAGAGCCCTGGCCGCTGATGGCCACTGGCCCTGCCATAGCTGGAACATCATTGACGATGCCCCCGGCTCTCACCGGAAAGCAAAACAAAGGCAGAAGTGAATCACCCCCCACTAAGCAGCAAGTGGTCGTTTGGGACAGGAAACCCAAACCCCAGCCCTTTGCCCTGACCGCGCCGCAGCCCTGCCTCCCATCCTCTTCCTTTCCCGAGACAGGAATACCGCAATAGGGGAAGGATATGAAAAAAGCTCAGAGGAGAATCGTTTGTCAGACAATGAAGTATGTCAGGGCAGGCAGCCCACGTGTGACAGGTATCTCCAGCTCCAAAAGCCTTCTGGCCAGCCTGGTATCTGTGCTTAGACTGCAGTTTTAAAGCCAAAAGAAACACGGTACAGCATGCCCGACCATCAGGGATGGGCCCACGCTAACCAAAGCAAGAAACACCCCCCACACACACACCCCGAAAAAACCCCATACACTCATCGTCGCATTTATCTCAGCCACAGTCTCTTCATCTGTCGGGAACTGGTAGATCTGGACGCCGTTGCTGACCAGTTCGCTCATGATTTTACTCTTGAACTTGTGCAACTCATTTTTTGCAATGGTATCAGCCTTGGCAATGATGGGGATGATGTTCACCTGCAAGACAAAGATAGCACCTCCACATACAGGACTGCACGCGCTGTGCTCCTGGGAGAAGACGGAGAGCAGCGTGCATCCCGCAGCTACAGCTCTCTAAGCGCCACCAGCCACCACCCGCCCCAGCCAAAGACCTTCCCCGGGGCTGCTGCTCACAGCCCCGCTGCCTTCGACAGGATTTTCAGGCAGCAGCAATGATGGCCTTAAAAAGAAGTCAAATGCAATTTGGCAACATGCTATTTCCTGTCCTGTCGTATTCCCCTCCTCATCCGAATTGCTTCGACAGGAAATGCTATCATAGATTATTACAAGCTGTTCCAAAAAAAGGAAATCACCATCTAGGCACTTCTCCTCCACACCGCAGCAGGCTGGAGTACTGCAAGCAACACGCTCAGACAACAGCCTCTCACGGGCCTTTGCTCGGGTGTTGTTAGCAGGGACACGCGGGTGGGCAGCCGCGCTGCCGTTACCCCACTGGAGGTGGAAGCAGATGGTCCGTATCAACCATGCCGCATGCAGGGCGGGCGCTGGCAAGAACACAGGCACGCTTCCCCCACCTGCATGCCCTCACGCGCTCCCATACACCGCTGTACTGCGGGACTAGGGTTGTTTGGGCCCCGCACAGCTCTACAACAGTCATCCAAAAGGAACCGCATGATGGGGTTAACACAAAAACGAAAGGTAAGTTACTGACACTCTTCCCTAGACAGGCTGTTTGCAATGCTGGCAGCAGGATGGCAAACAGCAACATCACCTAGGAGCCGAGGGGAGAAGCACGGTACCCTCAGCGTAGCTGAATGGATCGATGCACAGAGAGCATCACACGAGCGTTTGCTTTGCTGGGAGAAGGCAAGAATGCATTAGAACAAGGAATCCTTCTTTCTTTCCCTTTCTGCTCGCCCCCGATGGACAATTTCTGCTTTTGATCTTGCAGGATTTGCTTTTGCTTGCAACAGCAGACAGAGATTGTAGCAAGGAAGATTTGATATTGACCTAGATAAAGTGATTTTAACTACAGTACTTGAAAATCCCCTCATATTACTTCGCTTAATTCTGTTCTGAGGATGGCCTGGAGTTATTAAATCCCCCTTTGCCAAAAAACAGAACATGAATGCCAATTAGCTCACTTCGGGTAAATCTCCATAACCCTATTATAAATTAAACAGAGCAGGGATCCTTCTCCATCACTGCATAAAAACCCAATCAATAGGGCACTCTAGGAAATAAAAAAACATTGTCATCATTTATCTTCTGCAGAATCAGGATCCAATGAGCCAAAGGTCGAAGGTGGACTAATTTAAATTGCTTAATCATGATGTAAAAAAGCACAGAGAAAGCTCAGTTTAAATACTCAGGTTTTACATTTGTACCTCGGTTGTTTTCCCTAGAAGAAAAGGGATGAAATCTTCTTGCAAGTATCTAATAGAATGCCATGGTTTAAGCCAAGCTCAGTAGTCATGAGTAACTGAAAAAGCACATGCCAAGTAACATATTTATTCAGATTCTTCTTGTTCATCAGATTATGGTCAGAACTACACTACATTTGTCACAGAAGATCAAATCAGTGTTAGTATCTAGCTGGATGCAGTCAGAGCACACAGGCACAGCATTTTGATTTGTTTTTCATTGATTAGTAAGATGACCTAAGGTGTTTTAGACATTACTTCTCATCTCATACACACTTACCAAATCAGGTTTTGTACAAGAACCTAATTAATCTCTTGGACAACGTGAAATAGAGATGGCAACCATGTCTCTGAGTGCTAGAACTAGCAGAGTTCAACCTCTCATTTTTATTTATGCATTTAAGGAGGAAAACACACTTTTCTCTCTTTTTCAACAGCCAACTGATCTTTCAGTTGTTAACAAACCTGTCACTGAACTTGGCTGAGTTAACCCACACGAAACCAAGAAGAACAGTGGTCTGCTAATGCATCCTCATAAATACAGTCTCCTGCTGTCAGATTGCTAACTTTATAGCATAGCTGTGGAGCAAGCAGCCAAGTTTCCTAACTCAAGATGGGACTGGAAGAGAGTAGGAGCCCAAATTCTTAATAAATCTCCACAGCTTATGGATCAGCAAATAATGACCCATTCTAGCAGCTAGCCCAAGGTAAAGTTTTCACACGGCATCTCTACAATTCCCTGCTGCTAAAAAAACAGACAAGATTTTTCTGAGCAGGTTCAACTAAGCCTGTGGCACGATCATAAAAGCACTAGTAGGGCCATGTGACGGTCAAAGCATGAGCAGCAAGTACCTTACTGTCGAGCTTCTTCATGGTGACCAAGTCTAGCGACTTCAGCGAGTGTCCGGTTGGTGCAATGAAATACAGGCAGGCGTGAATTCTGGTGTCATGGTAATTGAACAGGGATCGTTTGATCTTCAGCTCTTCTTGCAAGTAGGCTTCAAACTGCGCATCGATATATTCTACTATAGGCTTGTAGCTGAAGAGAGAAAACATAGCACAGAAAACCAGGGCATTCGCTGCTGGGACGACACAGGTCACTGAGCGACACTCAGGAAGCTTCATGGGTGCTCTGTACGTTACGGGACAGGCGCTGCTCTTAGGACCCTCCCTGCCCAGCCTACAGTCCCTCCTCAGCAAGTGTGCGTTTCCACTTGGCACACAGGGGGAGTATGACAGACATATTAGCAAGATAAAGTGGCACAGACCCTGGACTTTAGGTGCATGGAAACCACGCAACGCTGCTACCCTGAAAAAGAATGTATTTCGCAGTCTCTCCAATTAAACTCTGCCGCTGCTCTACCAATGTCAGAATCATCCAGCATGAGAAAATTTTAACATGAAGCTGCCACCGACCTGAGCTTGTCCAAAAGCCTGTTTGTGATCTTAAGAGGGAAGGAAGGTTCACAAGGGGATAAAAGGAACTTTGCAGGAATTCAAGCCTGTGAGCAAGCCTCAGTAGATAACTGCACTCTTTGTGTACTTTGGAGGGACAATTTTGTTGCAGGAAAAAAGTTGGTGCAGTGTAACGTGCCATGATCCATCTGACTGTGCTTCTGGAAAGTTTGTTCCTCCCTCCACCCAGGGCAGCCTCAGAACCTGCAGGCCAAGGAAGCTCTCGAAGCAGGGCACTGAGACCAAGCCACCAAGACAACACTGTCACTGCCTTGAGCATTGGATTCACAGTAGTGTTAACGCCCTCCCTCAAAAGCAGTTGCGAGGAGGAAACAGACTGTCGGGACTTCTCAGGTCCTCCAGAAACACCCTTCTGACAGCCAGCCAGCAAGGCTCAGGTGCCAGTGCAGCTGTTTGAGGAGTTGCTCAAAACCCTTCGTGAAGCAGAGCAGGCTCTTGCTTGATTTACCAAGCAAGAGCTACAGCAAACACCAGCCAGTGCTGTGTGAGGGCCATTGACAGCAGAGCCCCATAAGACAGTACTGAGCACTGCTTGTTAGTTTGCAGGCACAGAGTGTATCATGAATATTACTGGGTGGGTTTGTAACGTGGCTGCTGCTCTGGTTTCTTTGCTTTCCGAAATTCTGTCTCTGACCATGAGACCCAAAAAACCTCAGATGGAGACACATTACAAACAAAGCCCCTCTCTCCAGCTGCTTGAGAGGGATGTTGGATGGGCTTCACCACCAATACTGCTAGCTCTTCTTGTCTGCCGAATGAAGCAAATGCAAAGTGACCCAGCAGTAACGAGCTGCAGAGCATCCCCGCTCTGAGCACCTGCTCCTCCTCTGAGCAGCTTTTGTTCTCGCCCGAGAGCATATGGCAGCGTCTGACATGCGGAGTTCTCCCTGCAGCCAGCACGTGCCCCTCCCCATTTTGGTTCTGTAGCATTAGTTAGCAGCAGGAGCTGCAAAGCAGGGGCAACAGTTGCATTTTGGCATCAGGTCAAGCAGCAAGGAAGCGTTACAGAAATAAAGCATTGTAAAATCTTTTTTATAAGTCTAAGTCATTTTCTTTACGGAACAGGAAGCAATAAGTGCTGAACCTCCATGCTAACAGGGATCTTGGTGGAAACCCTGATGTTAAGCTTGTGTTTTCAAAGAGCTCACAGTGTCTATCTATCCACTGCCATAACAGCTTTTGGTCAGCACACACGCTGCCGGCCAGCGTGCCCTCACTCAGCAAAGTGCAGGGAAAAGGATTGCAAACAACCCTCCAGAAGCAGATGGGATTACTGCAGTGAGGCAGTGTATGGCTCTAAGATATAGGAACTGCATTAATTAGCATATTAGCCATGATCACAGAATGACTACTTGTAACACTACCGCAAAAGTCCACATGGATGGACACAAGGGATTGCGTTGTCTGTCCACAGTATTTACTTCATGCAGGCAACATGGAAACCAGCACTTGGGTACAAAGTTAAAGTAAAACCCACTTCAACTTGACATTGCAGTATGGTGTGAACAGGAATTATGATCTGAGTTCCAGCTCCCTAAAAGATGCAATGTAATTGCAATTGGAACACATGCTTACAAATCTTTACATGCTTCAACTCAAGCAGAGACTGCAACTAAGCTGGACAAGAGACAAGGAGGGCAGTTTCCGTTCCGTAGCCTGGTTTACCTGCTGTTCTTCAGCTTCTCATCACTTCTACCCATCTCATGGGGCGAGTAATGCTAGCTGCCTGGATCAGGAAACACCTTCAGGAACAGCGAGGGACCTACTCCCCGCACAAGGTCAGGCCCTTCTGATCTCAGAGCACATCTGCACAAAGATTCCTTCTCCTGACAGAAATAAATTTACCTGTCATCTTTGTTAATTTGATCGCCAAATCCAACCGTGTCGACAATGGTCAGCTTCAGACGGACATTACTCTCCTGGAGCTCGTAACTCCTGGCTTTCAATCTCACACCAGGCTCATTGTGCGTTGCAGGTTCACTTTCAAACTTTGTGTTGAACAGAGTGTCCATCAAAGTTGACTTGCCGATGCCAGTTTCACCTGAGCACACAAAGGCAACATTAGTATGGTTCGATCCCTTTTCCTCCTCTCATTCTCAGTCACGTTTGCCATGCTAAGCAGTTATTCCACTTCAGTAGCAGTGGAATTAGGCTACATGCACACAGCTAAGCAAAATAACCCCTGCAGGAAGAGATGCCTTTTGAGACAGCCCCCATCTTTAGCAGTTGCCCAGGACTGAACCAGGACTTTGTGGACATTGGGAAGTGACAGCAGCTCTGGTTTCTGCTGCTGTGCTCCAACTAATTCCCTCTGCAGGTCGCACCGCCTAGTTCTCTGCAGCACACCCCGTGGACATACCCGATCAAAGCACCGCACGCTGGGCATGTGAATCCGAAATGAGCCCCTGCTACATGAAAGCCGCTACCCTGACAGACACCAAGATAAACCAAATGCCTTCAGAGCTAAAAGTCATCGCCCGCAGGTGAAGAGCTAGGCTGCTGTGCTAGGAACAGCAAGAGAAATTCAGGTCTTTGTGGGCTGGGCTTTTAAGGGAGGTGTACCGCAATCACAGGCAAGGACACAGAAAGCGACATCGCCAGAGGTACTGAGCATCACTGACCTCAGGCATTTTTCATTATGTTGGGGAAGGAAAGGGGCTTATTTCACACACACAGAGGCACACGGTCTTTTCCAGTAATACTATTGTTAATGTTTCCCATGGGAAAAGCAGGAATTGGAGATAACAGGCTGAGGTTTATGAGACTCCCTGAAGAGAAGGTACCAAACTGGAAGAGGCAGGGGGGAAGAAAAAAAAAAAAAAAAAACAAATGATCTAAAAAATAAAGCCCCAACAGTTTTAAGAGCATTTACTTAGACATTTGCCAAGTGAGCCCCCCTCCTCGGAGAAGGGAAAGGACTCCTTCCATGATGAACCAGCAAATGCCTGCTGCTGCTAGAACCCTCTTGCTGGGCTTGCTACACTGGCAGTGCAGGAGACAAACAATCGTTCCTTTCCCATAAAAGCGTTTGCTTCCAGTGGTCTTCACCTGTTGCCTGTGATTTTTATATTGGTAGGACCTGACCAGTGATGTGGGCTCCCTCCTGCTTGATGACATGAAGAGCCCCAGCCTCCCCACCTTGCAAGTAGCATCTGTATTCAGGACAGCAAGAAGCTGTTCTTGCTCAAGAAATACTTAATTCTCTTTTTAATAGGGTAGGCTAAGTCCTAGTTCTGATACGACTTTCTTTACAGAAGCAAGTTGCAAATTTTCTCGACTCTGAGTTTGATTCCCAAGGAGATACCTGATTCTCTACAAGTTTTTATCCTTTTTTTTTTTTTTTTTATTTTACCAGCTCAGTTTCCATTTCTTTTTCCAAGAGAAGCACAAAAAACCCATAGTGAAACTTGGGCAATGAACATTTGAAACAGAGGAATACATAAAAAGTTTTTAAAAAAAAAAATCTAAAATAGCACACTGCTTAAATACCAACTTTTAAAACTATTACAGGTTCGCTAATCCCCAGTGCAATTAGTAACAAAGATGAAAGCATTAGCCTAAATCTCATTTTTAAGTCAAAAGTGTTTGCTTAGCAATTACACTCTCAAACCGCTACCCATGCTGTGAACAAAGGGTAGGCTGACATCACATCCTAAGGCTGCTCCGACCAAAGAGATACTGGGATTTGGGACAGACCTCCTGGACTGCAGTGTGCAGCTCTGGCATTTGCAGGTCAAGCTTGTGAGAGGGGGGTCCCATCCCAACCTCTCCCCCCGCCCCCCCCAAAAAAAAATCTTACATAGAAGTGAATAATTGAAAAGCAATGCAAAACATCAGGTGTGAGAAGGGAGACTGCATCTGGGATTGCCCCAAGCATCTCTCTAGGCTATATGCAGCTCTCCTAGTTTGAAAGTATGTGTCTCAAAATACCCAAAGCCCCCACTTTGAAGACCTCAGAACGCAATACAGTACTTGTGTCCACAGAAACAAATACCACTACTCAGCGACTGCCTGTTGCTCTGTGATACTCAACAGTTCCTTTTCCTGGCTTTGACTTTGACCGTTTTTGTGCTAGGGTCGGGAGGGTAAGTGATTACTTACAGCCCAGTAAAATAATTAGGCAGAGATCTGTTTGTCACAGCATTCCTACCCTGGGAAGCTGCAGGACCTAAAGCAAGCTTTTAAAAAAAGAATGAACAAATGAAAGAGGGGAAGACAGAGAGCACACATAACATTATAGCTCAAAATCTAGGCCCACATAACGCGCAACTCACATGAAAAGATCAGTCCTAAACTGATGGCACAGACTGTTAATCTCTGAAGCTACATATCCAAGTGAGCTCCTGATGTGAACGCAGCACCGCTGCATGCTGTGCTAGATGGGCTTCGCGGCATTTTATCCACACGCACCACAAATAAAAGCCTCGCACTATAATGCCAAAATATATGTCCTTTCTCAAAACACGATTTCAAAAGTTTGCTTTTTTTTTTTAAAGGGGAAGATGTCTATTCCTTAGACAACTGCAGCAATTTGTGTGAAATTTTGATTTGATGCAAAAAATGATCAGCACATTTTACAGGAGAAAAGAGTTGGACCAAATTGCTATGGTAATGGAGA
Organism: Scopus umbretta; assembly: GCA_013400535.1. Lineage (NCBI taxonomy): Eukaryota > Metazoa > Chordata > Aves > Pelecaniformes > Scopidae > Scopus > Scopus umbretta. Next base: position 47,416 of record VZTL01037220.1, read on the forward strand.
CATATCAAGGCGTGCTAAGAGAGGAACATTTACTGCAAGAGAAAAAGGCAATTAATTTATGCCATTTTGATCAAAGAGCTGCCTACTAATCACGGTATTCCCCGCTGAATTTTAAACTGTTTCATGCTGCTAGGAGAGTCACGTGAGGGTTGGTAGCTTGAGTGTGCAGAAGTGCAAATATTCTCTCATCTCATTCTTTGACATGCAAAGCTACCGAGAGGAGTCTCGTTTGTTCGCCAGATTTCTTTTCAGATGGCTCACCCTGCACTGCAGGCAGAAATTCCCAACTTGCTGTAGAAAAATCACAGTCAAAGGCTTGCAGGTTTTTCCCTGCTAACGAATGTAACTAGTTAGAAGGGACAATATTGCCTTCTTACAGGCTTAAATGAACAACGAATGGAAAGATGATGTTTTTAGACCGCTCTGCCGCAATAAGAGTAAAACCCACCCTTTCTGTCCATTTACAGAAGCACGTTCTGGAGGCATCTTGAAGAGGTCCACCAATAGGTCAAAGCTGTTTTGGCACACAGCTCCCTAGGGCTGAGCAACAGATTCCGGATGGCACAGTATCCAGAGAGGGCCGAGACAGCGGGTGTATCTCTATAGCCAAGAAAAGGAGTTGCCTCCCTATATTCCTCCCTCTGAACTATTTGGGAAAACTAACACAGTAACTCAGGCTATAAAACCAACTTGCAGCACCCAGATTAAATACAGCAGAGAACAGGTGACAGGCTTTGTTCTCAAGTACATCATTTGGAGACTAAAAATGGCATCATTTCCAACTGGAGAAACTAAGAATATAACAAGACAGGCAGTCAAAGCCAGGAAGGAATTCAATTTGTTGAGAAACAGCCTCCACACCCAACCCAGCAAAAGGCAGATTTAAATTAACATTCTTTTAAAAATACATTTAGTTCCCAAGTTAGCTCAGTTTCCTTATGGGCAGCCCTTGTGGAAAGCAGAACTGCAGGGCCATCAAAATAGAAGTTTTTTAACACCTAGAAGTTTCCATGTTTTGACTCAGAGGATGGGGTAGAGAAAAGGGAAAGAGAGATACTAGATTTTACCCTGGAGCAGCTCTGGGAAGAAACTGTCACTTCCCTGCCACTACAGTCCCCACTGGCTGGGATCTCACCCTTCGCAGGAGGGAGAAGGTGCTAACTGGTGGATACGCGTGCACCCCTTGGCACGAGCTGCCTGCCCAGCGGCCCAGGACGACTTACCCACGCAGAGGATGTTGAAGCAGAAGCCCTGCGATGTTGACTTGTTGACCAGCTGATCAGGGAGGCTGTCGAAGCCCACGTGGCCAGAGAGGGACAGGTTCCTAAGGTCATCATTCTGCAAGACCGAGAAGAAAGGCATTTAACAGAGTTCCAGCACCCCTGTCAGGCAATAAGGCTGTGCCTAGTCCTGTCAGAACTGTGTAACACCACATGAGTTTTAAGGATGCAGGATCCTTCTGTCTTCGGTTTGCCTCCCAGATGTGCTCTCCTTTTACTTCTATCCAGCTCTCTGCTGCGGGGCTCAGGAGCTAAGATGTCCCCAACTGCAAGGCATGCAAACACTACCAGACTGTTTCTCCATGCCTGCAGCTAATAAACCATGATTCTGTACCAATTTATAACACCCAAACATTGTTTCTGAGGCCTGAGCATCACCTATCACTAGGGTGACCCAAAGACTATTTGGGCAGACACCTGGGAGAGAGACAATGAAACACAGCCATAGCTGCAAGCAGACCAATTCCTGTCTGATTGCTGAAACAGCCAAGTCTGCCTGTTCCACATCCACTGTACAGCTCTACGGCAGAAACCAGCCAAGCTCCCCTTTCAAGACTCCCCCAGCCACGTGGGAACTTCCCCAAACCACCCAGTGAGGCCAGCTCTCCCAAACAGCACATGAGAAGAGTGCCACAGGTTTGCGATGTAGTTCCCGTTGCAACTCCAAAACCTATTCCCGACAGAAACCTGTGTAGGCAAGCAGAGAGCCAATCTCATGCTCTCCTTGGCTTGGTTTGCCGAAGGGAAGGAGCAGCTCTCAGACTTGCTCTGTCCTCCCAGGAGTACAAGGGAAGCACGACACTCTTGCACTTTCGCTACAACCTTTCAGCATGGCCACAGCAGGACATAGCTTAGATGGCAACACCGCCTCTTAAGCCAGCTAAATCTTTTTCCAGCTTTTCAGGCCTTAACCAGAAGGGAAGAGAGCATGCACGCTGCTCTGCACGGATGCCTTGGTTTACAAAGAACCTCATCCGACACGAGGTGAGAAAGCAGGGCACCGTTCCCAGCATTTCCCATGTGACCTACAAAGCCCGCCGCACTGCCCCTCCATGTCTTCAGCAGGAAAAAAAGCCAGGTTGGGCACTCCAGAGGGGGAAGGCACGCCTCATGACCCGCTCTCTTCCTCCAGGCTGCCTGGGGGGCCTGAGCTGATAACATCAAACACCCCGAGGACTTTTCGTGGGGGTTAATGGGGCAGCACAGACCTCATGGAAGGGAGGTTTGAAACGGCTCCAAAATTATATTTAGGACTTTTCCATAACAGCTGTATAGCAATTCATGGAGTGGCTTGGAAGAAGCAGCCAGTCTGGTTATCTTTTCCCTGGCAGATAGCAGTTATGCCAACGTCCTGAGCACAGATAAAAAAAAATATAAGAAAAACCTCCTCAGCAGCCCTAGAACAGCTCTTCTGTTATTTCATACAACGTTTTTCTCCACGAGTCTGTTGTCCTTAACTTCAGATACTAGCCTTTCTCCAAACCCAAACATTTCCAGTAGAGTCACTCCACCTCAGCCATACTGTTGAGCTAAGTTACAGCCGTGGGCAGCCTCAGCCTGGCTTAAAGGCGCTGGAAGCACCAGCTTCTTTTCCACAAAATCAGTGGGCTTGGGACCAGACTTGGAAAAAGACACTCTTTGGTGGTTAAATTAAGAATCAAAAGCGGAGGACGACTTCCCACTCTCTGCACAATTGCCGAGCATCCCACTTCCCTCCTCCAAACACGCAGACCAGCCACCAATTGCAGGAAGAAATAAGTTACATCCAGGCCGAGTATTGATGAAAATACCACTTGGACTTAAAGAAAACACAGAATTTGCAAACAAACAACAACAAAAAAAAACAAACAACAAAAAACCACCACCAAACCAAGCCACCTCAAAAAAAAAAAAAAACAACCCACAACACAAGAGATCATCACCTCATTTACCTGCAACATTGATTTTCCTGGAAAAGCCCCAGGAAATGAAAGGAGGCCCTGGGATTTATGCATGATGGGAACGGGTTAAATGAAAAATCTGTAACATTAGTATTTTTATAACACCCATGGGCTTGGGTTTATGATTAAGTGAAGGGAGCTCGGAGCAGATCCCAGAAAGCAATAGGTGCCCATGACTCACAGGCTTCACAGAAAGAGGTGGGTGTTGAACATCTCTCCACACATCACCAATACCTCTTTCCATGATATATTTTGGGAAAGCAAGTACTGCCTCATCATCAGTTACTCAGCAGGAACAGGAGTTAAGACTCATCTCTTGCATCTGTGTCAGTTATTTCTTGCTGCATACCTTCTTCGGTTTTGTTCCCTCCCCCCCACCTTTTTTTTTTCCCCCCTGCAAGTGGCAAACATCAACAATGGAAAGCACAAAATCTCTCTCTACACTCTTTTCAATGCCAAGTATTTTTCGCAAGCTGTGCTGCATAATAGCAGGCAGAAGCGTAGTCCGATACCTGCCTGAAACACCACGATGCTCATGAAAAGCTCAGAGGCCCAAGGCACAGGCAGAGATGAAATGCAAATCCAAGTCTCCACCTCCCTCAGTATTCCCCAGACCACAGCACATCTCACTAAGTAAAGTGGATTCAGAAAATATGTGCATTTCTACAGAAAAATCACAGATATGCATTTTGGACAAGGCAGGAGAGCCAAAAGGGCTAGAGTTTCCAAGTATCTCCCTCCACACACACAAAAGCATTGTGCAACATAACAGCCAGTTCCAGCGCACGCAGATGGACTTGGAGAGGTGGCGCTTTTCAGGGGGGAGACGCGGGCTGCTCCTCTCCGAGGAGAGGGATTCAAGGGAGGTGCGCGCACTGCGTAACCCCTCACCACTGCAGACAGGCCTCTTGCTTTCACCCTCTTCAAAGGGATAGCTTATTCCTGCTCAGTCACTACAGGGACCAGCGCTGGTGCCAGGAGAAAAACCCAGCTCCCTTCCTCTGCCTTCCCCACAGCGGAGGTTTGGACAGCGGGCTGGAAGCTGCAGGACCTGCCACAAGGCTCTGTGGCCCCTTTAGCCAAGGCACAGGTCTGCCAAGGATGCCAACTGGCAAAACCGCAATGGACAGTTATACCAATTCATCTGATTGCATGCGACTGGGCTCTTCTGGCTTTATTAGCTCAACAATGCTGCGTCTCCAGCCCCAGGCCTACCTGGGGAGAGGGCACGGACTGAAACCACTGCAAACTCAGGAGCAGCTCATGAGCTCAGGTTTTATCCACGTAGAAAGGAAGCCTCGCTAGAGAGCAACAAGCATGATTGCTCCATGTATCGTTAGCAGAACAGGCAAGTGATTCATGGGTTCAGTCTGGCAGAACAGATGTGTTTTAAAAACAACGGTATGTGAAGTCAGATGGCCCCGCTGCTCTGGCTGTGAATCGCTGTGACAAGCTCCCAAAAGGGTCAGGGGGCTGGGTCTTGATCTCAAGGGAGTCACCCTGCTGTGAACGGGGTGCCTCCAGCTCCAGAGTGGTCAAAGGCAGACATAGGCGAAGGCTCCTGCCCCACAGAGACAAGCCCAGAGCCCCCGCATGCACCCAAGAAGCCAGGGGAGCAATGCTACAAGCATTGATTTATTCTCCCTGCCACGGGGCTCTTCTTCCAAAGGCAGGCAGCAGTGCTGCAAAGGCACCTCACCCCAAGTGGAAAGGCGGATCATCACCCTGCCTCCCCAATGACTTCTTCCAAGGGAAAATGAGGAATACCCGTGGGGAAGATGGACAGAGCTCAGCATGTCTTCGAGTTCAGCACAACTCCTCTCTTGCCCCAGTACTGCACCTAAACATTCTCCTGAACTCCAACCCCTCAGCCGTCACCCGCAGTAACACAGTCCTAAGAGATGCCTTATTAACGCACAGACAACTTGCTCTATCTGGAAGCACTGACCTCTTACAAACATGCTAAAAGAACAACTGTTTGCCAAGCACCTCTCCTTGCTTGCAGCTTCAGGAGCAACGGACAAGATCAGCATGGGTAAAAATGCAACTCTAGACTTGGGTGCCTGGATGTTCTCAGATGTCCGAGAGCTTAAGACATCGCAAGAGCAGTCTTTATTTTTAAACTCTTCCTTATAACACAATCATGTCTCCTTTGCTGAATCCCACATTAGAGGGCAAATCTTCCCTCCCTCTTCACATACCACCCACATGAGCAAGAAGCGATTCTGAACCTCTCAAGCTGTATGCTAGCCCCTACAAAAACTACAGAGTAACACTAACAAATAGATGCTTGTTTATTGGGAAGATGTGGATCAAATTTTCTTTGCAGAGTGACCTACAAGGCATCCCACAGTTGGTATTTCTTGGGTCAACAACAACCTTTAAGATGCTGTTATCACAGTGGCTGGTTTTAACTCCAGTGAGGTAAGGGAAGGAGTAAGTAAAGCAGAGAGAGGCCTCCAAAGGCACAGCATCTACTACGTACCATCACTACAAAGAGATTAAATGCCAGGACCCCATGTCCTAGTGCTCTTAATTTTCAGGGGAAAAAAACTTTGCAAAGGACAAGAAAGGACAGAGCCCAAGACAAGCAATCTTAGAGCCCTGCCAAGTCTACTTCAGTTCTGGTTTTCTTCAAACATAGCTCCTGGTGGCAAAGGTTTTTTAGGTCAAGAATGCTGTAACAGATGCTCTGCGGCAAACAGCGGGTTTGCCTGGATGTAATTCAGTGAAGCTTTATAAAACAATTTGGACAACGAGGCACGTGCAAGTAGAGAATCAGCTCATTCCTCCTAAGCCACGGTGGCTTGGCAGAGCCAGCAGGAATAAGGGGAAACTTCTTTTCCTCATTGGAGTCAGCAACAGTACGCCTGTGTGCGGATGGGGAGGTGGATATAAAGGTGGGCCCCATGATTAGAAATGCATCACTTCTCCAGAGGCAGCACAAAGCAGAGCCATGCCCTTACACTTGAGAAAGTGTCTGATAGCTGAACTGAAATAAAGCAAAGTTGCTCTTCTCCTGAGTAAAAAAAAAAAAAAAAAGAAAAGTTTCCTTTTCCCAGAAAAAAAAAAAAAAAAAAAAAAAGGTGTCATTCCCAAAAGGCTGAAGAGAAAGGGTCCGCAAGGACACCTCCATTTATTGCCTCGGTCTGCTCTCCTTACTCAGGACTTAACTGTGATGATGGAGTTCCCTCAACCCGAGCAAGCTCCTGGCTGAGCCCCTTCTGCTTTAAGGCTGCTGGCAAATTATACCCCTGCAGCCCCTCCGGGCCCACTGCTCCTGGCAGCTGGGGGTCAGTTTCACACGGCCTCCGAAGAGTTAAAGAAAACAAAAACGAGCCTCAAATTCAAGCGGGGAAAAATGCTGGTATGCAAAATATTGAGCTCAACCACAAATATGAAGCAAGTGTTTAGTTATTTGAGGCCACACGACTTAGGAGGTACCTTTAAGAAATTCTGAAAGCTTTTATTGTTGTCAGCAGCTCAGGCCAGCTACATTTTTGCCCCATTACTATGTGCATGTTCCCACATTTCTAAAGTAGTCTTAGATGCCGCATCCAAAGCCAGCAACCTCAGAGATACTGTGGTCTGCTCAGACAAAAAGGTGGCTCAGGAAAGAGCAGTGAGCACAGAAGCAAAGAGCAGTCGGCAAAAGATGGATCCATCAGACCCTCTCCCCACTCTAAACCCAAGAGCCAGAGTCCCTGCCGGCAGGGCACAAAGCATTCCCAGTGCCTACGCCGGAACCAAGCTCACTGTTTCAGTTCCTTGAAACAGCACCCACAGCACTCTCCTTATACAGACTTAACTGATGGTTAAACCCTTAATTCCTGGACAAGGGAACACAAGTATAATAGTATGGAGGGAATATGAAAAGAAAGAACAATTCCTTTCCCCTCCTTGCCATAGCTAGTGCAGTCATGCCACAAGAAAACAGCCCACAGCAATCAATCAGTTAATCAAGAAAGGAAGGGTCTTTGTTGTTGTTTTAGGCTAGGATAACCATCAGTGTCACCAGAAGAGAAGGGGGAGTTCCTGCCTCCATGCTTCTGCTGCTGGCCGCTTGGGCAGATGCCTCTGCAAGCTACTGAAGTCTGGGAGGTCTTCCCCCCTTCTTTCCTTCCCCCCCCCCCTTTCTCTCTCAACAGGGAGAGCAGACCCCTTTGGAAGACATATCCTCATTCCGTAGATTAGTGTGTCCAAGCAAGCCATGAAGATTCATCAGAGAGGTAGGGCATGCTGGATGGCTAATGCCTCCCGCCCTGCCACCAACCCCCCCAGTGACCCACTGCTGCAGCTATTGCCCCCGGGGGTAGGCTATCTTGTTCTTTCTGGATAAAAGCTGGCAGCCGCTGTAGCTGCTCAGGGCCACACAGCTTCTCACTACAGTGTGCTTCTTTCAGCAAGTCCCCTGCCCCAGCCCTCCAGCAACGTCTACAGCAACAGCGAGGAGCCAGGTCTCCCTAGTCCCACGAACAGGCAATACTATCAACAAAGTGTTATGCCACAGCTGGCGCCCTCGCCCAGTAACCACGGAGGTCACAGCGAACACAGAAAGGCTCTCCTTCAATGTGCTGGGTTTTCCTTCTAATCGCAGAGAATCGGGACAGCAGAAAAGGTTATTTTGTGGGAAGAAGGCTGGAAGCAATTTGGCCAACAAAGCACCCAGCGGCGGCAGACAGGGAAGGGTAGGTGTGGGACTCACGCTGCCTCCTCGCGCAGAATATTGCTCTGCAGATACAAAGGAGGCTGCCAGCGAGACAAAGCAAGGGGTTTCCCCTGAGGAGACGCCCTCAGAGACAGGGTGATGCTGGGCACGCTTACGTTAGCACAGGCTGTAACACGCAGAAGCGATGGGGACGTGCCCTCTCCAAGGCTGGCCCCCTAAAGGGCTGGCAGGATGACACGGGGGACAGCGAGCAGGCACCGCAGGCCGGCCCCTGCCTAGGTGCAGCTCACACCGATGCAGCGTGGGGTGGGAAGCACAAGGCCCATCTCCCCGACATCCAGCGCCAAATATCCAGGTTGCCAGCAGCTTGCCATTGCGAGCCGCAGCCCCTGCCACGCGGCAAGGAACCGCTCCCTGCGGCTGATAGAGCCGCCGCTGTTCCCGCGCCTCCAAGCGCTCTGGCGGGAAAGCGAGGGGAATTGCTTACATTGGCAGGCTGCAGAAACTCAGCAGGAGGATGGAGAAAAAGGATACAGTCGCATTCTTCTGGGAAGAGGGAAGTCAGCAAAAGCTGACAATTCAGAAGTGGCTGTAGAGAGTGGGAACGAACATTTGTCTTCCATGCAAAATGTTTGGCTAAAGGTCAGCACAAGCTCAGAGCACTAACAGTTCCACTTATGCCAAGAACTGACATAAAAGGCTTCTTCCTCCATAGGTTTCAAAAAACCACGGACCTTTCTATTTGGAGTAAAAGTGACTAATGCCCCCAACAGCCCCTGATGTCACAAACTACTCACCAGGAAAAAAAAAAAAAAAAAGCTGGACTTTGGGGATGATAAGGACCATATGTGCATTCCAGCACGGCTTGTAAACTCACTGAAGGGGGTGGGGGGAGGAGAGAGGAAGGAGGAAGGGAGAGGGGAAAGAAAAAAGAAGAGAAAAAAAAAAAAAAAGAAGAGACATAATATGACAAACAAGAAAGAAGACCATCCAAAGGCAGAGCCCAATGAGAACCAGATGCTTTTTGCTTCTCTGGCCAATCTCTCTCCCAACAGGAGGACAATGTGCAACTAACTGCCCTTTTGACCACTCGTATGAGGCTGACGAAATAAAATGGGAGTTATTATTCAGCGCCAGGCTCCCCAGGTCGAAATGCTCCACTCCTCCTGCTTCAAAAAAAAAAAGGGCATAATTTATTGCAACATCCCTGCCTTTTGTCTTCTGAGGTGCCACATGCGGGGAAAGGCAAATATATCCCTTTCCATATCCCCGGCCATCCTCTTTCAGTCAGGCACAGCTGAGAAAGTTGGAGCATCCTTCACGCTAGCCCTGAACACAATGTTTTTGGTGGGGACCAGGGCGCAGCAGACCACCAGCTGCTGCACGGCAATACCGCACGCGAGTCAGTCTGTGACACTAGGCCAGTTTACACCAACAAGCATTGGAGAAGGTCAACTTCTAGATAGACTTGTGAAGGTGTAATCTTAACAGTTAAAACCAACTCGGAACAGTAGGGCAGAAGCTAACTGGGAGATGGCAGGAAGGCATGTCACTATATGGACATTAGAAATATAGTGGTTTTTTTTTTTTTCTCTCCAGTTCTTTTGCTCTTTTCCAGCCCTTCTGGCTACGCAGTCTCACACCACCACAGACACAGTCCAGCAAGACAGCAGAGAGAAAAAAAAAACAACCAACAACAGCCATTTCCTTCTGTATTCCATTGTCACACACTTAAAATAGCCCTGAAACAGCTGCATCACAGGCCGTTAAATAAGTGGATTCATACTTTGCTAAAAGCCTTTAGCTAGAGGCACAGCGCAATATGGGACTCGACACAGAGGAAAGTGTGAGAGATGAACTCGGCAAGGCTCCCAGTTGCACTAACACAGAGGCCGTTTGCAGGGAGCTCTCTGGGACACTGAACCCGGGCACAAGAATGTAGAATTAACACGAACCCGGGAACAGAGCATCTGATCCCACTGCCAAGTCTTCCTTAAACCTTCCCCAGGCTTCCACCAACCCCAGTCCAGTTAGGGGTGTGAACACGACCAGAGCAAAATACAGAGATTTTTAGAAAGGAAAGCGGCCCACAGGGCTTGCTTATAAAACTGTAACAAGGCAGCACTGTTCCAATACCTGAATCAAATTAAGGGCCACTCCAACATAAAAAGCAGCAGCTTTCCTTGCGAGGTGGTGCAGGCACAGCCGAGCAGGGCTGGCTTACAGTTCCTTAACCCTGTGGTTTTTTTCCTGAAAAACTGTAGCCGTACATCAAGGGCACATTTTGTCAGCTCCTATTCAGCAAGCTCCAGGACTGAAAGGTGCCCCATATCGTGCTCTGGATAATTAATTAGTCCTGGGACTTACTACCAGGATCTGCATTAATATTGTGCCCTGCTGGCTTACTCAGAGGCAGGTTGGGGACAACCATGGCACGGTGCTGCCCTGCACACGGACATGCTACAGGTGTCCGCACAGACCCAGTTTCCAAGTAGGGCAGAGCTGTATATATAAAGGCATATAGCTTCATTTATTTACTAGTTCTATTGGGTCTGAACAACAGAGTTCAGATTTACCACAATAATTGTCTTCATTACAAAATCCTAAGACAACACTGACATGCACACGTACACCGTTTCTTCAATGCCCAGGTACCACAGAAGTGAGCGTGAACAGGTCTTTGAGGGAGGAAAAAAAAAAAAAAAAAAAGATAGCATCATTCAGCTATGTGTTTTCACACAGTCAGTGCACTAGCAACTTGTCCTGGACTTGAGTTACTAGAGGTAAATGTACCCCTTGGAAAATCCCTACCAGGACATTTAGGGTGCCAGCAAATGCTAGATACTGAGTGCTGAAATTCCTTAGAGAAACTTTACTGGTCCAGCAGCACCGAGGAAGTCTCAATCCAGTATCACCTGGACTGAAAGACTGGCTCAGACCAGCTCTTCTTAAATTCATATGCTACAGGCACAGAAGACACTGAAGATATTAAATAAAAGGCCAGAAAAACACATTTCAGATTTAGTCAAGTCCAGTGGTTTTACTCTCACTAGCCATGTATACACTTGAGTGCGGTTCTGACCAAGTAACGCAGACGACAAAGCCAGAGAAGGAAAACCAGATTTCAATGCGTTCATGGTATGGTCTAGTTTTCTGAGTGTTAAGTGATAGCCCTCGCATCTGCTTAGAAAAGGAAAAGGGAAGGTGCGTAGCCCCTTATGGTACACGAAGCCCTTCTAGCGTGCCACAGAAGTCATTCTTCATTAATAAGAAAAGGTCAGCAATCAAAGAATAGAAAGGATTACAAATAATGTTGTTTGCCTTCGCATGCAGTTTTCTGTCTTCAGCAAGAGCGAAAGTGGAATTAAGTTGAACTGAATCTGCGTGCAGAGGAAAAGGTCAAGGTTTATTGAATTATTTAGCTGACAGTTTTGAAACATTAGTCAGTAGACTTCAAGCTCTCAACTGACTCAACAGTAACAACATTCCCCACTTGCCCTCAGCAAGTCTTTGTTTTCCTGCCTTTAACAGGGAAAGCCTATACAATAATTTTCATAAATGGGACATAGCTTCAAGGAGCAATTCCCCATTTTAGCTGAAGTACTTCCTTCCCTCCACATCATTAATTTCAAATTTTTGTGGTTGCCTTAAAAGACTGTCTTTCGTCTTTCCAAAAACGTTAAGTGGCCAGAGTTCTTCCAGAGGAAAGCACATCTGATCTAGGTCCTAACAGTACCGTTAGGAGAAGATGGGACTAGGAGGCCACTCTACACCAGGCTTTTTATCCCCCTCGTGTTTTGCTGCACTAATAGACTGCTACAGAGACTTAACATTTCCGGACTCGATAGGCAATGCGAGACAAAACATTTTTCTCACACGCGGCCCACAGATGGTAATGTTCCCACAGTCCTCTCTGCATCCATCACTTGCAAAGGGGCAGGATCACAAAGGCATTTGATGACCACTACAATCCTGGTGATGCTCCAAGTCATAAAGAATCCCTGGACAGGACACCGGCAACTGCCCAACATACACTCAAAAGCGTTTGAATTCCGTAAATGCATAAGAGAGATAGCTAAATAAACATTTACAGCACCCGAAGAAAGGATTAACTCTCTAGTCACAAGGAATCCAAGGATGAGCTTTACAGCTCCAGTTTTGGGGTTGTGGCAGAGATAAGCCTTTTAGGCCAGAGATCTAAACCAACTCCCATAAACATGAAGAGCCCTGCTCTGCCCCACACCTATCTTCTGCACTGGAGTCTATGTTGAGCTATTCCTCCACACACCAAAAAGGAAAGGAAAAAAAAGTCTTTCCTTGCACTCTAGCTGCTCATGACTAACTACAAGTAACACAATGCGGAGGACATTACAGAACTACAAGTCCCCAGAGCAGCACAGGCCACCAAGGCCTCTTATATAGCACAGTCAAACTCCCTTCTGAAGCTGAACATTTTGATTCTCTCCAAAACACATCCTCAGCCTCCACTGCAAACAGACCAGCAAGGAAATCCAGCTGTCATGACTATTGTTTTGCCTGGGCCAGAACTACTAGCTACAAAGTCACAGAGATGTTCCACCAAGCGGAAGTCTCCGAGAGGGAAATGAGAGACTTGAAATCACATCTCCCGCTGGAGTCAGCCTGGGCAGCCCCAGCTAGCACCAAGGTAGAGAAAACATCACTTTTCTGTCCCGTCCCCAAAACCCCCATACATGAGACCTCCATGACTGCAGGCAGCAAAGCATGGGTACCATCAACTTCATCTGCTAATTAACTCAGGAGGAGCCCATGTCAGCAGCAAGGGAAGACAGCCCAAATTAAGCCGGCTACTTACCATCTGGAACAAGTCAACCAGAATGAGGCTTTGCAGACACTACAGCCAAGGCAGAGAAACCTTGTGCGGCCTCCCTGCCCTGCGCCATGCCACAGCACAATAATTCAAGGGGATGGTGTTGCCAAGCAGCATCAGCAAGAGCCTACGGCAGCCCGGACTGGTCTCACCTCACTCTTCACCAGCTGCAGGTCATCCACAGACAGGGATAAAGAGGAGCAGGTTGCCAGCGAGGCTGAATCCCTCTGAAGGCACTACAAAAGTGGAGGCTTTTTCATAGAAACATCTTTAACCATTCTCAAATCAGACAGACAGCAATACTGTTTCCTCCCGCCTCCGGACCCTTTGAGTGCTCTCACCTCCAAAGGTGGCTCAAGCAGACACCGTCGCCCTAAAACAAGAGTGGGGTCTTCCCACAAGAGACAAGCCTGGGAACTTGGCACAGCAGGGAGGGATCTTACCCCTGTTACAGGCAATGACACCTAACATTAGGCTTGTCCAACAAGTTTCTTTTGCAGGGGCCTGTTTTCCAAACACCTCTACTACTGAGGCAGAAATTCCTCAGGAATTAAATTAATAGTTTCACAGGTACAATTGGGAATATATTGTAAAGGCAATGAGGCCACACCACAGCTCATTGGATGCACCAGGCTCCCGAGCTGTTTGAGCACAGCTTCCACTCCGGGGCTGGATCCTGCCAAGCGGCAGCGGGTCTGTGCCAGCACAGAGGGTAAGGGGTTCACATGCAACCCCCAGCTTGCTAAGACACACCGGGAAGGCCGGGTCAGCACCAGAGCCCCAGCTGTGCTGCGTGCCCGGCGCCAGCACACGGCATGTCCCTGGCAGAGCCTCTGAGCCCCCCCCGGTGCCCCCTTCACAAGCGCACGCAGCACTTGCATGGCTCCCAGCTATATTTTAGCCTGCAGCGCTCAGCCTCCGAAAGGTTGGGCAAGCTTTCCCACCAGACCACGCTCAGATCGCACCAGGAACTCCAATTCCCGTAGTCACTTCAGCTTTGCTTACCCTTTCTATATAAGCTGTGATGATTTCCTTAATGCAGCTTACTTCTCTGCGAGATGCTCCTTAGCAAGAAAAGACAAGTTGTAGGCCAGCCGCAGAACTTAATTTCCGAAGGCTACAATTTTATGACCTCAAGTAAAAGCAGCAACTTTTATGAGAGGTATCTAGGAGGGGAAAAGCTGCAAAGGAGAAAGGACCTGGAGAAGCAGACAACTCCATGGCATTCAGGCTAAGAAAGAGCTACACAATTTGCCTTTGTTTTCTTGTGCCTTTACCTGTAGCCAGGCAGGAACAGCTACTAAGACAACTGAAATAACAAAGCCTACCCAAGGTGGGGGAAATCCAGGCCTTACCTTCTCAGCAAAACGCGTGAGCACAGACAAACCTGTCATTTTGAAACTGCTGTGGCTGCACGCCCACCTGACACCGGTGCTAGAAGCAGGCCTGGCAATGACTAAGAGGTTTGGTATCATGAACTAATCCTAGTTGTGGCCTCAGCTAAAGCTCGGAGATGACTTTTAACCTTCTCCCTGCCTCTGTCTCCTTTCCTCCTTCGCCAGGGCTCATACTCGCTACCAAGCTTTCCACCAAAACGCTAACAATTTCTAAGCGGAAAGTAACAGAGCCCACTGTGTGTCCTCCACTTCAGTCTCCAGTCTATTTCTGCAGTCTCCAACCAAACACGTGCACAGTTTTGGACAGCCGAAAACTGCCTGCCAGCTGCCACTTAAAAAAAAATAACCATGTAAACAGCACATCTCTGAAAGACAGATGAGTAGCATTCTTCAGCAGTGGCACTTAACTAGGAAACGGCTGCGCTCTCCTGCAACAGCGCTGGCCCACTGATTGCACAATATTTGGAGAGGAGGAAATAAAGCGCACTGCCGCGGTCGCTGTGGGGAGGACACAACTCGGAGCATGTATGCGTGTGTGGAGGGGTGTTCAACCCAGCCAGGCTCCCAAGCACCGGCAAGAGCCAAGCGATCGCGTAGTCGCGCATAGCTTCAAGACTAGCTCTTCCCCAGTCCCCCCTGGAAATGCAGAGAACACGACGCTGCCTGCGCTGTGAGGTTAAGCTCAACGCTGTAAATCAAATTGCCTGTACACAAATGCAAGCCAGCGGAACAACTTTTTACTGAAACCTATGTAAAGTCCCCAACAACTACCCATTTTATACCAGGCACTGTACTATGGAAATCTCTAAAGCCTGTAATAAAGGCAGATGTCAGGCTTAATGTAAAAAGCTAAGTCACACATGATAACCCACTAGGAAAAGAACAAGAGAGCATGAGTGTGTGATACAAGCTTTAATAACCTGCCACGCAGACCAGACACCCAGCCTGGAGAAAGTCTCGCCTCCGTAACACAGTGCCGGCAAACAGCAATTGCGCATCATCAAGGATTTCAAGCAGATTTATTAGTTTAATCCTAATAATGCAAATAAAGCCAGATGCAGAACTGGCAGAAATTGCTACATGTGCAAAAGCCTGCCCATGGCCCCCCTTCATGAATCTCATTCTAAAGCACAAACCTGTACAGTTACCCTTTCCCTCCTGCCCCATCCTCGGGAAACCGAGCCAGCTCAGTGCCACCAGGCTGGGTGTGCGAAGGGGACAAGGCTGGCACGGGTGCCGTTTCGGTAACCAATTTCTCTCCCAATAAAAGTGCTTCGGCATTCGTATCTAGCTAAATGCCCTAGCACCTGGGACCAAACTCAAAGTTTGCATGCAGTGACATACCTTCAGGGGTTGCAGTTTCTTCTCTCCTAAAATTCAATCCCTAGCAGAGGGGCTGCAAATCCCCATTAACAGCAAGCGCTTTGGAGGCTCGAGTGGTACCCCCAAGGCACACTCCCCGTCTCATCCCACTCTCCGGGGTCAGACTACCACCAGTTAGGATCCTCCTCACAAAGTGAAACGCAAGGGCACCAATTACTGTCAGCTAAAGGATTCAGAGAGGGGCTGGCATAAGCAAGGACACAGCAAAGCCTCTCACGGCCCAAGCAGTCGCTTGCTCAAGGCCAAAGCTAACTCCCTGCCACCGCAGAGCGCCCAGGAGGCTCAGGTGCTCTGGGTGTGAAGCGCAGCACCGTGGCCTTGCTACGCCGGACCTGGTAGACACCAGCCATCGTTAGAGGTTGCGCTTGCTCCAGGCACTTTCGTATTTTACAGCTTGCAATCTGCTTGCACAGCTCAAGCTCAGCACTGTTCGTGAATACCCCCAGCAAGTGTCCAAGAAGCATATCTAGATTTCGGGGGAGGAAGCTTATTCTTTAAGAGATGAGAATAATCCCACGTTCGACTTCCCACAAACACCAGTTATGCATCAGCAGTCATGACAAAAAAAAGCAGCACCACATTAAATTCCTGGGGCTGGGAAGGGGGAAGTCTCTTCAAGACTGTCCGACATGAAACAAAAAATAAGTAAACAAAACATCAAGGTCCCACACTTCCCCATCATGCAAGTAGGTTCAGATGCTACCAGCCCCAGAACCTTCAGCCAACTGATATGTTTTCACAAGCTTAGCTTTTCTTGGCCAAGAATTTTAATTTTTGCTCTAGAAAAAGCAACATATACACCCCAAAACAAAAAAGCCCAATGGAAACAGTGTATAAGTGCCCAACCTAAGGAAACAAGCGAGAGAAAAATATTTGTCTTTTCACTGTTACTAAGTTTTATTAACACTAAGTGTTATTTTGAACAACAACTTGTAGAAAAGAAAAACTCCTAAAGCAAAATACTAACAAAAAAGCCCAATGGAAACAGTGTATAAACACCCAAGGTAAGGAAATAAGCGAAAGAAAAATATTTTTCTTTTCACTGTTGCTAAGTTTTATTAACACTAAGTGTTATTTTGAACAACTACTTCTAGAAAACAAAAACTCCTAAAGCAAAATACTAACAGTATTTCTATAAACAAACTCACATTGGTGGCTAAACTCCAGACACTAATTAAATGCATCCTGTCACCACAAAATCCTTTTCTTCCTTATAAATAATTCCGAGACCTTGGTCCAAAACCTACTATCAACTTTAGAGGGCCCAATGCTCCAGCCATACAAAGATTTTTCCCATCAGTAAAACAAACAAAAAAAAAAAATCACCAAACTAAAACAGCAAAAAAGTCCCTTATAACCTCAGGAAGCCAATTGCACGCTAACCTGACAAAACACACAACAGTTTTCCAGTACTAAGAGTCCCATGGTCAGCAAGTCCGTTCTCAGAAAACAGTCCCAGGGTACACTGGCAGGGAAGGAAACGGCTCCGTCTTCCCTGGGCTTATTCTTGAGTTTCCCCTCATGTCAGAAGGGGAATTGGCCCCTGCCGCACACTCCAAGAATATGTCCAGCATCACCCATGCAGTAAGCTGACAAAAGACGTTGCAGGTACATATTTAACAGCACAGGAGAGCCAAATTATTTATAAACTCAGGGGGGAAAAGCAGCCATGTATTAACACCACCATATACACTTAATCAAATTTGACTCACTTAATGAGGAATAACAGTCTAACAAACACAGCTATGCTCAGCATGGTTTTCCATTGACTATTCTAAGATCCCTCTGATAAAGCAACACGCATCCGTAACTTGGTAGCAGGTTCATCATCAAGGCCTGTAGTCCTGTGTAGCAGAGATTTGCCATTTTCCAGGTGCTTAAGAGAAAGGGGGCCCGATGGCCTTCGGCTAGCACTCGGGAACAATGTAAACCAGCAGGCACAGTTCTCATTTCGTAACTCTGAGCTCTAGACATCAGATAGAATTCCCCTTAGAATCCATTACAGAGTATAACGGACAGCTTTATACCTTTTCACCTGACCAAAGCATGGAGAATTGCAACTCTAAAAACAAAGGAAGCTTGCTTTCTAGTCAGTGGATTTTCTTCCCCCAACACCTATTACCACCAGTAAGGGAGGTTTGTATTCGGTCCCCCTCCACTCCAACAGTTCCAGAAACAGCCTTCCTACAGTTATTTTTTCCAAAAGGTCTCCATCCGAACACGGTCCCTGGCAGAGCTGCGCATTCAGCGCTCTCACAGTATATGTCAAAGGCCCAGAACATTTGAGGATTACATTGCATTTCAAGCTGTTCACTGGAAAGACCAATATTTGTAACAAGAGAGGCAGTAATGTAGTAAGAGCAGCACTTGGCCTGGAAGCAAGAGGGCAGACACAGCCATGGCAGGCAGAGGGATAAGCTCCATGAGGACAGCGAACAAGTTAGCCGAGGCTTCTGAAAGCAGCAGCTGCCAGCGTAGCCAGGCCTGCGCAGCCCCCGGTGTCCCGCAGCTGGACCCAGTTTATTTTGCCAAAACTACGGGGTAGCTGCAAATGTCATTTTTCTTCCTATGAAATGGGACGTTTACTGGCAAAGCTAAGCTGGCCATAAACACTTCATCATGCTTCCCAGCACCACGGCTCTGCCAGAATAAGGCCTGCAGTAAAAACGTGGTTTGGTTATCAGTCTCTTCTGGAAGAAAGAGAAGACCCTGTGCATTACAGCCAACCCTTATTTAAAACATTACATGCTTTATGGGAACACAAGGACAGCGAACTTGCATTTGAGCTAGTCACTGACCCCCCCAATATGGGCAACACAGAGGTTCCCACTGCTTCAGCAGTGAGCTCGCACCGCCGGCACGGCCTCCGCAGAGCTCCCACAGCCCCAGGAGAAGGTGGGCAGCACCCTGCACTGGCCATTTCCCCACAGGTGACAACCACAGGCTGAGCTACACAATCGTGAGTGCCCCCTCGCAGGGAGCGACACCCTGCCAGCCCTTGTGGGTCTCCGAGGAGTTTCTGCTCAGCAGGTTTCCATATCTAATGCAACAGCCCAAGCTCCGCAAACACACCCAACACAGGAGTTTCACCCTCCTGTCTGAAGGTCATGCCTCCTCCATCCAGTAGCTCAGATGATGAACCACAAAACGTTCCTGGGCTCTGACACCACCACCAAAATACCCCTGTAGAAGGCAAGCGCTCCAGCTGCCCAGATGCAAGCACTGCTCTACCATGTGACACCAGCTGCGGGCGTAAGATGCAAAGACGCACCAGGTAACGCAGGTTAACTACAGCGAGTCCCCCTGTAACCTTCTGCAATTATTCTCAAAGCAACAAAGATTCTCACAGCTAAATGGCACACATGAACTTGGGCAGAGAAAGAGAGCAAGACACTCTGAGGGCTTGCAAAGAGGTAGCTATTATCTAAAGGTGTGAGGTATCTATTATCCTCAGGTGTGAGGACACACTTCATTATTAAAACCACCATGAGGGGAAAACACCAGACTTGAATGGTGTTTTCAGCCCTGCCACAGGGCAGCCGGATGAGCAGGGAGCAAACCAACCGCAATTAGTGGGAGGCAGGCACCGACCCTGCCCTACGCGCTGTCAAAGGCTTCCCATCCGCATACCAGAGCTCCCAAACGCCTTTGTGAGCTGGACCTTTGGCTTCTGCTATCTTGGTCCTGCTCTGCCTGCAGTGTCGCGACAGTTTAATTAAAAGCAGGAGGCTGAGAAACTGGAAACAGGCAGGGAAGCGCTGCTGGATTCACATCTGGCTCTCGACTTTGGTGCCAAGGCAAGGCTTCCGTTTCTTCAGCTGCAGGAAAAGCACCGAACACCACGCTGCCAAGCCAGGTAACAGGGCTGTAATGGTGCCACGCTGCCTTGCAGCTGGGAAATCAAGCAGCCCGGCATTTGCCCAGACAGTCCAAGTACTTGAAACAAGGGAATTGTCTTCCCAAATGATAGAGATATTGCAAAGGCTGCCTTGGAAAAGCTGGTAGCTAAAAACATCTCCCCACATTGATTCCCACTTCTTGTTTGATGCATGAAGAATACTCATAACTAATAAATTTCTGCTGACTTGAGAATATCCTGCCTACAGCCCAGTGCTGATCTGCAGAAGGGCCAGCCTTTACGAACTAAGCGTGACACCTCCAAACATTACCCCAAGCTAATCCAATGTTATTTTTCCTGCAGCAAGCCGCTGCTCACAAGACCATTGGCAAAGATTTGCGAACCACTGGCATTCACCCACGTGCTCGCTGGAATAGTGTTCTTCCAAATTCATAAATTATTCCATACACAGGCTGCTGCAACATCCATTAGCTGTCGATGGAGCCCTGCTAAAAGGTTAAACTGGAGCCAGTATCCACCCCCACAGATGAATTCATGTTGGCCACCACACTCTGCTTTACTGGCCACCCCAGTCATGTTTGTGCTTTAAAGGAAAACAAAAGCACTCAGACCCAGACTTACTTTTAATGCCTGCCCTCCTGTCAAGACTTGCGCTGTAGCAATCCATGCCACTGCTTGTAACAGACTAGTGTTAAATTAAACCCATGCTTCCAATGTTATTCCTTGACACACCCCCCCAAAAGCGAACAGGACTAATTCCCTTGGTGGACTACCCATCTGAATGGTCCAGCTGCTCAGACTTCTCCCAGACAGCCAAGCTAAGCACCTACCTGGTAGAATTCAAAGTCTTGCAACCTTATGAGCACAGACAATACACGTTGCACTCCGCTTCATTGAAATACATAGCTCAAGGACAACTTTTGGAAGGGAAGAATGGAACATTTGGCAAGGCTGTTTCTCCGAATAACAGTAATAAGCAAGAGAATTTGCCATTAGCTTGTATCTCCTGCAGTTACTTTATGCTGTAGCTTCGTGTACTCACATTACTCAGAGTTCTCATACCCTTTTTCCCCCAAGAGGTGTCACTCCAAAGAAGCGTGATCTAGAGCCCAGGTGCACCAGCCACCTCTCATGCCACTGCCTTGTCAGGAGAGCGCAGAGACAGCTCACGCACGACAGGCCGCTCTCCTGCAGCGAGCTTTGCGAAGGCAGACCGCCGGGCCGGCACACAGCCCCATTAGCTGGGGTCCCACGCAGGTCACAGGCTACCCATACTAGATCCCATTTTCTAGGCTCAACCTCCATTCCTTTTTCTTCCTGGAAGCACCAGGATAGGCAGCAGGGCACATCAGGTATCCCTCGGTAAGCAAAGCACTGAACTGTTCAGCTTGGCCAACTCATGTCACAGCTGAGCACGAGTTGACCATGGAGCAAGAACGACTGTGACAGATGAGCAGGGGTGCTGCCAAGCGAGCAGGCTCTGCCACACCGTGCCTCGTCTCTCTGCAGCAGCGAGGCTTTAAAGACCCGACAGAGCAGGTAAATCCCGTCACAACTTTATGGAGCCAAACCTAAGGATTCAGGAAGCCAAACATACCCGAAGGCAAATTCAGCCTGCTCCAAGCAAGCGCTTCCTGCGGAGGACTGGGCAAGATCAGTTCACATGAAGGGGCTTCCTGCTCTGACATGCTCTACAACTCCGAGCACTGCAGACCTGCCAACCCCAGAACTGGGGCACAACCCCCATGTGCGGTGCATGTTTTTGCCCTCGGCTCGAGTTATTTAATGAGAGATACCAAAGCAAGTGATTTGCTGCTGCGCATTCCTTACTAACACTGCAGAGGAGATGCAGCAGTCTCCACCTCTGCACTGCTCAAAGGAGTAGGTAATGCACGAAGCAGCAAGCAGCACTGCATGGGTTGATTACACCCCAGGGCAGCTGGAGTCTGACAGGTAAATAACTGCTCCAGGAACTCGGTAAGCCTTCCAAGAGGAAGGCTAATGCCCAGCTCATCCTCCCTTCCTCTGGCGACTGTCCGGGAGAAGGAGCTGGGTTTGTACAGGCAACACAGAGGCTCCCACCCTGTGCACGCCGCAGTACCTACACAGCACAAGAGCCTGGTCCTGCGGCAGGCCAGCGCGTGCAGACCCCAGGAGAGTCAGCGCAGGCAGGAGAGCAGCCCTTTCTCGGGCGCATGATGTTTCAACTTGCATCGCCTTGCGCCACTCAGTAGCCACCAAGGGTGCCAACTGGAGCATAAACCTCAAAAGCAGACTTGCACAGGCTTCCTACCCGTATAGGAGCCAGGACGACAGCACCCACGTGGCCACGTCCATCCTCCCTCCCACCATTCAGCACCACGGAACCCGAGATGCTGGGCCACGACCCTCCTCTGAAGGCACTGCATCTAACCATAAGCACCAGGTCCCCTGCCCTGAACGGCTTTCAATTGCCAAGATATTTCAGTGCGCAGAGTCCAGAAGATGACCCATTTACCACAATTAGTGTGAACAGGGACAGCACCTGCATTCTCTTCTCTTGGGAATTCTTATTGCATATTTTACATAGGGACCAACCACCTATTTCACACCAGAAACACAGACCACTTTTTTTAGCCTGTGTGAATTTTATACTTCCCCTCATTGCATGTAAGCTGTATCACAGCTAGCCTGCCTGGATTTATACTTCTAGCTTTCTGGCTCATCCCACTGGAAGAAATCATCGGGTTGCTCAGGCTATAAAAAAAAAAGTACTGCTTTCCTTAGGTTATATCAAAACCAACTATGCACATCCCATGGAAAAACTGCTTTCCTGAGCTCCGTTCCTGGAGAGGCCAAACCCGGGGGAAACGCGGCTGTATTCGGTAACAGCAGTCACACATCGGACTACAATTTCAAATGATGTTTTTGTTTGAACAACAAAACCGAAACACCTCTGGCTTTGATGTTTAAGCGGTTCTGGCCTACAACAGAGAAACTCGCCGTGTCTTAGGAATGCTCTACGTGAAAATTGCCCTCAATTACTTTTACATAAACCCAGAGAAACAAGGTCAGTGGAGTTATGCT
The DNA here is from genome assembly GCA_013400535.1 of Scopus umbretta. NCBI lineage: Eukaryota > Metazoa > Chordata > Aves > Pelecaniformes > Scopidae > Scopus > Scopus umbretta. The sequence goes on from VZTL01037220.1 coordinate 69,859, forward strand.
GCTCACTTTTAAACCCTTCTTCCTTACTGAAATTACTTGATAAATCTCCTTGAAAACATAACTTGCGTATTGCCCTATTTAAATAGTTATTTTCTTGAAAGGGTGTTTAAAAGCATCAGTCTGGTAATGCTTCTGTGCCACAAGATCTCACTACATTTGGTGAAATAGCGCTAGGTTTGGAAAGGTGACTGTGGCCGTGCTATTAATTCACTGACCACAGCTTTGCACCTTACAAAACTAGGGAATTATCATCTGCTCCTTTACAAATGGAGAAAACAAAAGCATACCAAAACAAAGGTATTTGCCCAAGACCACCCAGGAAATCGGGAGCTGAAACACTTGCTGTATGCCAACCGCACAAGCCCTAATCCCACGTGGCTCTTGTAATTAATCATCTAATAACGAATAATTGCGTAACTCCAAACACTGAATAGCAAAAGTGCTTTTCAGCGGGATGAATATTCAGCTACCTGGAAACACAAAACCCAAGGTCCCCTGACACTACTACTTTTTGGCAGTTACATATCAGAAACCAAACTAAATCCTTCAGTGACCATTGACTGTGCATCCCAGAAGGTAAGGCACTTCTTCGAGAAGCTGTTTAGTTTCAACTTTCAGCCCGGCTTCTTTATAATTCAGAGCATCGGGAAAGGTTTATCCCTGCTTCGCCAAAGAGCTGGCCCAAGGCCAGAGTAGAGACTTCACAGGCAAGTTTTCCCCCGGGTGAAGCACCTCCCAGAGCTGGTGCCGCTTTCCCACCTCCACTGGACCCCAGGGACTTGCGGCGCGGTGACCCAAACGCCCCCACTCCCCACAAGAGCTGAACATTTATTAGGCCTACGAGGAAGGCTCTGCAAGAGCTCACTCAAAGCCGGGACTGCCTCTGGACTCTGGCCAGGGACTCATTTCATGCCTTCCGAAATGGGTCCGGCACAGTGGAATTGCATCTTCCAGGCGCAGGGGCTGGTGCAGGGGCAGCACTCTGACCTCTCTCGTGCTCAGTCCCTACAGGAACCCCTCGCACATCAGCCTTGACACCGACCAGGGGAGCACCCTCAGGCCCCCGACAACCTGCTGCCCAAAGACGCTTCGCACCTCTCACCCCCACGGGTGCTCAGAGCACTGGCGGGCACCAAGCACCTTCTCAAAAGCAGGCTGAAGGCTCAGAAATCCTAATGACTAACCAACCTCTGAAGACAGATTTGAGAGGACAGGAAGAGCAAAAAAACCATAAATTAGGTCAAATGCTCCTGGAAAATGCCAATTACTTTATATATAGCAGATTGCACTCGGATGTCATTTAATCTCAACTTGCCGTTGTCAGATATTAGCTGAAATTCCCTGCTTTGCTTCAGCTGCCATATTAAAGTGCCATGTATTCAATATTAATGAGACCGATGAAACAGAATGAGAGTAGGTTGGCATTTTCTGTGATAAAAGATACTTTGTGGCACAAAAGCATTCATTTAAAAGCATTAAGGACTCTTCTCTGCTTGGAAATCTCACACAATATACAGGAAACTAACAGAACCATTTTCCAATGTAATTAAAAGTCTTAATCTTCTGACTCTATAAGCTAACAAAGGCTTAATCCTTCATACATTGTTTCTTCTGTTAAAAACAACAGCAGCAAGTTGAGTTACCTGGCCACAACTAGGGAAAGCTTTACAGATGAAATTGCCCACGTGGATTTGAGAAATTACCTTTTTTTTTTTCCCTCCAGCCCAAGCATCTACACCCTTTACGCAGGCAAAAATATTTCAGAGTGCAGAACTCTACACCTGACCCAGACAGAAAAAGGCACAAGACCTGCCGTAGCTCACCCTGGATGTGAACAGATTTGGGGGAGGGCAAAGCAGCAGCCAACGGACGTGGTGGTTAAGCGGCGTGATTTACCACTAGAGCAAGCCACCAGACAACCTAACAAAATCCCTGCTCCTCTTGGGGTCTTGACATGAAGATTTAAGGACTGTGCATATGTTCAGTCCCAGACGGCTGCGTTAAGCCTTATAATCACTGCTAGCATTTACAGCTAGCAATATACCTGCTCACAGTACGACAGCCTAATCATTTAGCCGTAAAAGCTGAGAATAAATGAGAACTGTTTCCAGTTATTTAATTCGACGATTTCTGAAAATATCAGTCTTGACATCTCAAACTAGGAACAAAACCAGAGGCTATCAGAATATCATTAGCCATACTGTTTCTAAGTTCATTCTGTAGATATCCAAGAAATTTAATTCTACCAATCTAAACAAAAGAAAGAGAAAAGAAAAGAAATAAGAGAGAAGAAAAAAATCTTTAATCATATGAAGAAGCAAGAAGAGGAGAAGCCAACTACATTTATGCACAACCTCTTTATTGGCAACCCTGTACATTTCCTACATACATCTGGAGGATGTGGGGTAATCCACGTTATCCCGGAGAGATGCCAAGAACGAGTGTCGATGATAACCAGATACCTTCACCTTCCCAGGTTGCAGATTTTTTAATTCCAAGCTAGGCTGTTGCCTGCCAAATTTTGTTCCCCAAAAATAAAGCCAGGACCATCACCATGCTATTCTTCATTCATCTGAAAGCTGCCAAAAGCTCCTAGGCTGACTCAGATTGGAGGAGAAAGGTTTTCACAGGGCCTGAAAGGAGATGATTTGTGTGCTTTGAAACGCAACGATTTGGCTGTGCCTACAAGCGGGAACCTCTATCCGACAGAATAAAAGCAGACTTGCAATTTGATCTCTACTGCAGTTTGTGTTCTTGCACTTCACTGTGAATCCGTCACCGTGCTGCCCTGTGGAAGAGGGAAGTACAAGCTCATGCTGTCACCGAGCAAGCCAAGCAAGCCGTCTACCAAACTCGCTCCTCTCCCACCTTCATTTTGTTTAGAGACAAAACCAGAAGCTGCCACCACCAGACTGTCAGAAACTGAATTCAAGCCACAGTAACGTGCTGAAGTATTTAGCACACTCGATGCATTCAACGCGCATCTGGCAAATAAATTCTGTCGAACCGCCTGCTTACACGGGACACCGTACTTGACGTTGCACCCAGTTAACCCCCCGGCAAAACACCCACAGACTTTCCAGAACACCTTCAGTCAGCCCCAAACAATCCTCTCAATCATTTAGAAAGATCCCCCTCAGGATTCAAAACACTATTTCTCTCCTTCCACTCCCATCATGTGAGAGAGGTTAATATAATTTCCAAATGAAATACATGGATGCGTGCAGATTTCCAGAAACAACTCCTGTTAGACCTACTGCTGTGCACAGGCATCAGTTCTCAGGAGCTGCTGGCCAAGAGGGCAACATCTGTGGTAAACGCAAAATGTTTCAAAAACAAGTCTCTTTCTATTAGCTCGTGCCAAGTATTCATGACCAGATCTGGTAAAGAAATAACCTGCAATTACAGTACTTCAGTAACGTATTTCCAACAGCTAAATCCCATCTCAAAATAAATCTGGGATGCAGAAGTGGGGACAGAAAATCCCATTAGATAATAGAAAGATCTAAAGAAGCTATAAGCTGAGATAGAAAAAAACCCCAACAAACGAAAAAAAAAATAACAAAACCAAAAATCAGTAGTCTGCTCTTTGCCATCACTTTATGTGGGATGCTACTAAAGGAAACAAAAAGGCTAAGCCCGCAAGAAAAAGATGCAGCTCCTCCATATTTCCAGCAGCTTCAAAAGCTTTAGCTGCAAATTCAGATCCTAAGGCTTCTTAGCCACTTTTCTAAACACAGGCACAGTCTGTATTTTTAAATAAGGAGTCCCAAAGATAGCTCGAGACTTATCAGTTGCAGAGCTCGGGAAAATAATTGTACTACTGGGGAAACGGCAATAACTGCTTTTGGACTACGCATTTCATGCCAGCAGCAGGTATCAAGTTGGACAAACAGAGAGCACAGCCACAGAGAGAAAGCTTGCAGAAGGGCTGGGTATTGCTAATGGAAAACCGCAGGGAGCTCTTCCTTCTCCTCGTGGCTCTTTCTCCACCACCTCATGCAATGCCTACAGTCGCATTAATCACACCTGCCCGAGCTGCAGATGAACACAGCTCCGGCGACTCCTGCGAGTCCTGGCCCACGTACGTCTAAACCAGGCGCCGTGGCGTAGAGGAGGGGGAAAGGCACCCAGATGTCATGAAGCAGCCAAGAAAGAGCGTCTCTTATTCCCATCTCGCTGAATGCGTCCCGTAACAGCGTGCCAACTAGCACTTACAACGTAGGCAGAAAGAAGATGACTTGGGGTAATTTATGCGACCGCCGCTCTTGGCTGAGACAGCAAGACCCTGAACTTGGTTTTCTGCCTCTGATCTGGAGCATTCTCCACCAATATTAATGCCAAATGCGAACAGCACCGTGGTGTTTGTCTGAACCATTATTACGCATCACTTATTACAGTAGGCTGGAGAGCTGTTCACAGAGCTGGAAGTGAAGGAAGCTAGATAGCATACCTAAAAAAAGCTTGAAGTACTATTGTGGGGCTTTTTGTTTGTTTGTTTCTTTTTACATCACCTGGTTGCACCCAGTGGTTCCGAGCTGAAATTGCTCCAGTATCTTTTCCTGCAAGAGCCACTGTAACTTAAGAGGACCGAAGCCTAGAGGCAAACCAAGCCAGCAAAGAGGATGGACAAGGCAGAAGCATTTGCCAAGTGAACAGAAGACCCTGTCCTTTTGGGATCTCTCCTGCCAAGCAAGGCACAAGCTACCGAATAGTTCGTGCCCATGCTCTCGGCTTTACCTTGAAAGGAAGAGGCATAAGAAGGGCACAAAAGGAACGGCAACCTTCAAATCTCTCCTGAGAGGGCAGCCAGCCAGTAAAGCCACCTCCCTCCCTCAGGGGCTGCAGGGGTGGGAAGGGGACATGTGAAACATGCCTCAGCTCTGAGTAAATATTTTACTTCTCAGATTCATGCTGCTTACTTAATCAATCCCCACTGTTATTTCAGAGGCCCTACTCAGACACTAAAATTGATTCCCCATGATCTCATCTACACAAAATAAGGATTTTCCAAGTATCTCCATCAGCTCCTGACTCCAGGTCAGCTCGCTTCACGCTGGAAAAGCTAGAGGCCCTGAGCTTGTGGTGGGCTGGATGCACAACCTGTCCCACGCCTGAGGCTGTGCTGAAAACAAGGCAAGGAGGGGGCAGGTTCCCACCATTGTTAACGTCAACGGCAGCAACAAGAATTGTCTGACAGAATTTCCTACTGCAGACAAGGCACTGAGGTGAATAAAGGAAACGAAGACTTCACAAACTAAAATACAACCCTGTGTGCGCCGCCCAGGTCTGCTTCCCTGGGACAGTTCGGCCTCGCAGTTAACCTGGAAAGCGAGAAGCTGCAACGCAGCCAGGGCCTGCTGCCCTGTGCCTGGAGCGTGACAACCCCCTCCCTGCCCTGGGGTCCACCCCCGACCCGCCTGTCCCCCAGCCTCTCTCCGCCTCAGCTCTCCACCTGCAATAGCTCTTCTCCCACCCAGCCACACCTTCGACAGTGAAGACGATCAGACCCTCAGCTGCTAAGAGCACAGAAAGGCTCAGAGACAGAGGTATGTCCCCTTTCTTAGTGCTCATCTCATTGCCTAAAATCAGCGGCCACGGTGGCCCCGCTCCACCCGCCGCCACACACACATGTGGCTTTCCAAAGGTGCTGCCCCACCACTCTTGCTGACCCCAGCGGGTGTTGGTAGATCTGCTGCTCAGAGAAAGACAAAGCACGTATATTCCTCAGCTCCGTTAGCCCCACTCTACCTTCTTCTCTCTCTCTCATTCTCTCCCCTCCATGGAAACTGGCAGTCTCTCATTATCACGTATTTCTACAACAGATGGAAGAATACACTGTGCTGTTTTAATCTCTCGGATAACGTTCTCCACGGCCCCCCCCCATGTAAACTATGTATCCCAGCTTCATTTTCCATCAGGTTTTCATTGACTTGGAGGGGAGTATATGTTAGTGCACGTGTATGAGTAAACATTAGTTTTGCTCCTTTAACTAGATCAAGCTATGATTCTGCAAACATTTAGGATAAACAAATGAAGACAAGGGTAGGGAGGCCAGAACCGTCTTTCATGCTCTGAACTACTGAGAAGCCATCCAGCACTGGTCAAGACACTGGGAATTAACCCAGGAAGAGGAAGGGGGTCCCCTATCTAGCACATCTCAACAGTTTCCAGACTGCAAGTGGCTTATCTCACACTGAGCCCAGATGGAGCCAGCACAGATGACCATATGCATCCTTCCGCCCCGATGTANCGCCCTGCCCACCAGCTGCTCACAAGGAAGCCGAGTGCCCTCATCCTTCCCTCTCCCACACGCACATGCTTCTCACGCTGAAGGATGCTTTATTGTGCAGTCAGTCCCTCCGGACTGGACTCGGAGGCACACAGATATGAATGTAGTTTAACTGGTACAAAACCCTCTGTGGACGCTGTTTTGGGATTGCTCGTGGACTTCAATTCACCAAAAATGTGACAGGCTGAGTAGCGGCATCAGTCAAAAATAATGACAAAGAAATAAAGAAAAAACATACACAAGACCAAACGGCAAACACGTCTCGCAATAAGCCACGTTCCTCAGCCTATTCATGTCACGAGGTTGCTACTGTACACAAAGAAAAATGTCTCTGCTTGGCAATACCCTTCCGCCTGCCCTAAAACCAGCTGAAGTAGCTATTTCAACGCCTCTTCTTACGCTGAAAGACCAACTTCAATTTCCAAGCATGCTTTAGACCTTGAGATCAAGGAATCATTTCAGAAGCAGCTTTACAAACAGCTGGTATAATTTATAGGTATTCTGTTAACAAACATCAGCTCTCATTTTGCTTAGTAACATAACTTCCCCGCCTCCAGTAATGCCATTAACCCCATCTTCATATATTTGCTTTGCCACATCAGAGGAACCATATAGCCCCGCAGATCCCATAAGCACATAATAAACGCTAAAAGAAACCGTCTCATCCTGGGCACATCTTGAACACAGACCATTTTCTTATTGTGAGAAGGAGCCACGTTCAAGTCCTGCACTCATGGGCAACATCTGTTTTACTCACAAGCACTAAGAAAGTTACTGGGAAGTCGGTCAAGTCTCTCTCCCTCCCCCGGCCGATGCACAAAAGTGCATTCAGTCTGGTCACGGTGGAGTTTCATTCACGTTGCTGCAAGCTGGATGTAAGAGAGGCTTCCCCCCTACCCCCCCAGGAACAGCGTCTGTTAGTTTTTGTGGGTTTGGGTTTCTCCCCCTTTCCCTCAGTAAAGGGGAAATCCTTTGTCTCTCTCGACACGGATATAAAAAAACTCCCGGCCACCACATCCCCCGAAAAACGGTCGTGCTGGAAAATGCAGGACACGCGTGTCCCTCGGAAGACTTTCACGCCGGGATGTCCGTGGCTGTCGCCCGCCGCAGCCCAGCGCCCCGAGCCCTGCCCCG